>PVHP010048208.1:0-12571 GCA_004024765.1 Zapus hudsonius | reverse complement strand
TGTGTGTGTGTGTTTGGTTGGTTTTTCAAGGTCAGATTTCTCTCTAGCCCAGGCTGACCTAGAACTCATTATATAGTCTCAGGGTGGTCTCGAACACACACCGATCCTCCTACTTCTGCCTCCTGAGTGCTGGGATTAAAGGCATGTGCCACCATGCCTGGCTTCTACATTCTCTTTTTTAAACACAAATAAATGTCTATCATTAATATTAGCCAAATATAAAACTATTTTAATGTTGAATGTGTTTTGTAAAACCACACAGCTTTCTTCAATTCTAATACCCTGATTGAGAATTGCTACATTAAAGATTGATATTTATTAACAACATTCAAAAACACCATACTTAAAATAACACTTATTTCTAGAGGTTTCCAAATAGCTAATTAATATATGATGAAATATAAATGGGAGATAACAGATAAATCCACTTACACATATAACATGTTTGTATCCAAGTCAATGCAAACAACATCTGGTGGTGGGTCATGAAGGTCAAAATACCTCGAGTCAACGCCAACTATAAATGGTAAAGGTGCACTCAGCACTCCAGCCAGGGACAGAGGACACAGGGGAATATATGGACACTGCCACTGAAATGGAAAGATCATCTGGGAGAAAAGTTTCAAAAAATTAACCAAATTTAAATTTGCAATAAAACCATAGAAGAGCAGTGAAGTCTATTTTCGGTCTTAAATTTCATTCAAAAGCTAAATGACTAAAATTATTAGGCTATACTCTAAACCAATGTGATTAAGGTTGCAAGCACAATAATGACCATAGTACAGTAAGAATGCTAACATCTCCTTGAGGTTAAGTCTTCCCAATTCTTATATAAACCACACTTATTTTATGGAGAGTCAAAGCAGAAACAGCCCCCCAAATCATTAAACAAACTTATTCAAAATCTTAGGCATTTTATCCACTGTTCTAGATGATGAGACAACAGGAGTGAAACAAAGACCCTGCCCTCCTATCCTCAGTCTAGAACTTTAACCCCCTTTTCTCAGTAAAAAGTAGCAAATATTTGAGGTGGGGAAAGAAAAAAAAAAATGTTTTCAAAAGCAAGTATTTTAGGCCTTGTATCCTCTGTCACAACTACTTAACTCTGCTGCTGTGTGTGCATGGAAATGGTGATATGTAAATAATGGCTTATATTCCAAAAAAAAATTTATTTGAAAAAATCCTAGCAGGCAGGACTTAGTCATAGTTTGCTGACACCTGTTGCAATAAGCAGAGGTAAAAATAAATAAATAAACCAAAGACCCAATCAATACAAGGTATACTGCTACAAAGTGATAGTGCTATGAAAACCGAAGTAGTAAAGCCCCAGGAATGTGGTCAGAGCACAGCTCAAGAGTAGTGCAATACATTAGTATAAACAGGGCCAGCTTCATATAGAAGGAGACAACTATCTAAGAAGGAGAGGGCTCAGTGGGGGAGAATATGCACTGAGAGGTGCTTCAAATGCAGGGAATAGTTATGGCAAATGCCTTAAGGCTAGGAACTGCTCCAGCAGTTGCAAAAAAGCAGTGTAACAGTTATGGTGGCTCTTGTCCATAATCCTGGCATTTTTCTGGCTGAGGTAGGAGGATTACCTCAAGTTCAAGGCCAATCTGGGCTATATAGTATGAGACTCTGTCTCAGAAAAAAACAAAAATAAAGCATCAACAAAACTCAATATAATCAGATTTCTAAGTGCAATAAGAAGGCATTACAGGCTGGGCGTGGTGGCACATGCCTTTAATCCCAGCACTCAGAAGGCAGAGGTAGGAGGATTGCCTTGAGTTCAAGGCCACCCTGAGACTACATAGTGAATTCCAGGTCAGCCTGGACTAGGGTGAGACCCTACCTCGAAAAACCAAAAAAAAAAAAAAAAAAAAAAAAAAAAAAAAAAAAAGGCATTATAGTTTTAAATAGGGAATGGACTTTTTATTTGCATGTGTATGTGTGTGAGCATGTGTTTGTATGTGTTTATGAGCATGCCAGGGCCACTGCAAATGAAGTGCAGACACATGGACCACTTTTTGCATCTGTGGGTATGTAAGTACTGAAGATTTGAACCTGGGCCACAGACTTTGCAAAGCAAATGCCTCTAATTGCTGAGCCCCAGCCCTGACTTGATTTTTAATTCATGCTTTACACAAGAGATGCATTTATTTATATTATCTTACACACAATAAAGCCCTATATATTACTAGACAAAATGAGCAAAAGTTAAAATGAGGAGAGAATAACCATGAAATTCATATATATAATTTATGGTAAAATTGGCCAGAGCATCTTACTTAATATAATCAGCTCTATTAACAAGTGGTTTGGCTAGTTTTGTTTTTCACGTGTATCTGTGTGGTTCATGGATGTGTGCATTCATTTTTGTATGTTTGGTGGAGCATGTCTGTGCCTATGTGTGTGAATGTGTGTGAGGCCAGAGGTGCACATCAGGTGTCTTCCTCCACTGTTTTCCATCTTATCTTTTTTTTTTTTAAGAAGCCGCATTTATTTAGGACTAATTTGTTTATTTTATTTGAGAGTGAGAGAAAGAGGCCTCCAACCATTGCAAACTAACTCCAGACATATGCAACACCTTGTCATCTGACTTTACGTGGGTACTGGGGAGTTGAACTCCGGTCCTTCTGCTTTGCAGGCAAACGACTTAACCATTAAGCCATCTCTCCAGCCCTTTCATGTTACTTTTTGAGACATGGTCCTTCACTGAACCCACAAGTCACCATTTCAGCAAGACTAGTTAGCCAGCAAGCCCTAGGGACTCTCTTATCTTCACTTCCTTAGCTCTGGGATTACAGGAATACACTGTCACACGAGCATTTTTACATGGGCACTGGTATCTGAACCCAGGTCCTCGTGTCTGAGTAGCAAGTACTTTACCTACTGAACCATCTCCCCAGGCCTTGTTTTTTTTTGTTTGTTTGTTTTGTTTTGTTTGTCTTGTTTTGTTTTAATGCATGATCTTGCTATGTAGCCTAATTTGGCCTCAAGTTCTTTTTTTTTTAATATTTTATTTATTCATTTTCAAGCAGAGAGATAGAGAAAGAGAGAGAGCACACCAGGGCCACCACCTTGTGGGTCTGGCATATGTGGGTACTGGGGAATTGAACCCTGAGCCTTAGGCACTGGAGGCAAGTGCCTTAACCTCTGAGCCATCTCTCCAGCCTGGCCTCAAGTTCTTGATCATTCTATCTTGGCCTACCAGGTGCTGGGACTACAGGTATATACCAACAGGCCCAGTTTGTAAGTTTTCTTATTGTGCAAACAAATAGTATCTACTCGCTGAAGAACTCTAAAATATGAAAAATTAGAAAATGGCATTTTTCCTCAAACAGAAATCACCTTTGTTTTCTTCATACTTCCCAATTACATTGATGTTGAACTCTCAGTAGGCTGGTATTTTCAAGGTGAGATTCTTTGAAGACTACTTCTCTTTAGAGTACAAATCCACTAGTAGTAATTTTGTTCTAAGGTGAAGAGTCTATACTCACAGCGACAACAGCTTCAGCTACCCCAGTCAAGACAGCTGGCCTCAGTGAATGCAGAAGAATCTTATTCTCAAGTAGAACCAAGAGCAACAGTGTTGCACAATTCTCAGGGCCCAGATTCATCAGCAAGGTACTGAAGTTGGCTCCACTAGAAAAAAAAACAAAGGCTAGTGAACTACTTCACTAAGACATATTTTAAAAAATATTTTCTTTATTCATTTTCAAGCAGAGAGATATATATAGAGAGAAAGAGAGATAGAGAGAGAGAACCAGGGCCACCACCTTGTGGGTCTGGCTTATGTAGGTACTGGGGAATTGAACCAGGAGCCTTAGGCACTGGAAGCAAGTGCCTTAATGGCTGAGCCATCTCCCTAGCCCCACTAAGACATATTAAGATTTACTTAATATTTATTATTCCTGCATGTTAATAAATTAAGGAACTTGTATTAAATTCAACTTGTAGCAATGATAAACCATAGCAAATTTAATCATACAGTTTAACTATAATGATATAGTATTCAAACTCACCTTTTGATAATAAAGGGGCATTTGTTAGGAAGTATTTTCTAAAATCCAAATATTTGAGCTGAAAAGAATGGAGGTGGAGGAAGTAGGGGCTGGGGAAAAAACAACATATGCAAGTATAGAAGTGTCCCCCCCAGCAAAAAGGGGGGGATGGTGTCATAATCAAAGAACTGCATAATAAGGGAGAGGGTGAAAATAACAAAAAATTAGTCTGAAATAGAAATGACCCAATTACATTTGCATTAAGGAAGGTACACTGGCTGCAGGGAGGCTCTAGAACTGAATAAAGAGTCGAGGGATCAAGGAAGAGGCTAATAATGAAAGTCCAGGTAAACAGTACCCTGACTAGTGATGCGGATGACAAGAAGCACAGAGATGTGAGGTATTCAGGAGGACAAACACAATTCACTTGCAACACTGATTTATGAACTGAACATGGAAAGGGGAAGATGAGAGGAAGGGAACTATTTCCTATACATAGTGTTGGCTTTGTTTAAGTACTACAGTTCTTAAATCAACTACACGACCCATCCAGTATCTAAGTTAAAAACATGGAGGCTATCCTTACCTAATTTGTCATACTGACCCCTGAAATATATTAAACTTTGTGTATAATGAATCCAGGATTTTGTGTATGCAAGACAAGTGTTCTGCTACTGAGCTACATACTCAGTCCTCCTCCCCCTTTTTTTATTTTTTGAGATAAGGGTCTTGCTCTGGCCCAGGCTAACCTGGAATTCAGTCTCAGGCTGGCTTCAAACTCTTGCCGATCCTACCTCCACCTCCCAAGTGCTGGAATCAAAGGTGTGGGCCTGGTGCCATTTTTTTATTCTTCATTTTGAGACTGGGTCTGGTTAAATTGCCCAGGCCAATTTCAAATTTATAATCCTTCTAATTTAGGCTCTCGAACTGCTGGGATTACAAGCATGTTGGCTCTCTAGTATATTTCAAAGCATTCTGCTCCAAACAAATAAATACATTATTTTAAATACCTTCAACTGGGATGAGGGTGTGGCTCACTGGCAAAGTATCTAACAAGGGTAAGGAACTGGGTTCCATCAACATCACCATAAAAATAAACAAATAAAGCTGGGTGTGGTGGCGCATGCCTTTAATCCCAGCACTCTGAGAGGCAGAGGTAGGAGGATTGCCATGAGTTCAAGGCCACCCTGAGACTACATAGTGAATTCCAGGTCAGCCTGGACTAGAGCGAAACCCTACCTCAAAAAAAAAAAATAAAATAAGATAGAAGAAAGAAACAAATAAAGAAACAAACCATCAATTACCTTAGTGGTAAAGGTGTAGAAACTGGCTGTGATAATATTAATGCATCATGGGCTGACAGCTAAAACAAACAAAGAAGATAAATTAGCCAAACCAATTTTGCAATCTAAATATATAAATCAAAGGTAAAATGAACAATTGTTTAATATGCAGACTGGCATATGTTTTTAAGCATAAGAAAATATAAAACAATAGCTGTATTTACTCAGGCATTTGTATTAGCTCTTCTTATTAAAGTATTAATTTGAGCATTGATGAAGTTAACTAGTTAAAATGCAATTACTTAACTTATTTACTCAACGGAATGTTAAGCACTTGGTAGTTTCCTAGTATAAACTAGCATTTGCTAAAGGGCAATACACTCAAGATCAACAAAATCTGATTTAATCCTACAAAAATAACGTACATACCTTTAAAAATATTAAATATCCTGCCTCTTTAGACTAGTGCTACTCAAGCTATTACAGCCAAGGACAAGATAGCATATATAATAGAAAGCTAAATATTTAGCAATTCTCATAGCAATCTGATCTCAATTCTATATCCAAGCAAGCAATCTGTAGGATCCCATCTACAGACGGTATAGGCCTTCCATGTCTATACTGATCACACATAGTAAGGTGTATTATACTACTTATTAGAAAGAAAAAGAGGGGCTGGGAAAATGGCTGTCATTAAAGGCAGATGCTTGCAAAGCCAGTTAGCCTGGGTTCAACTCCCAAGACACCCATGCAAACCAGATGCAAAAAAAAGAAAATGAAACTAGTTCTTCAGCACAGCCTGAAAGTACTATTTTGGTTCTCCCCTCCAATAAATAGTAAATACTTAATATTTATTAGCTATTCTGATATTAAGAACACAACCAGAACAAAGGGTTTCCATTATTTAACTTACCTAGATTATAAAAAAAAATTTAAAACAGGTGTGGTGGTGCACGCCTTTAATCCCAGCACTCGGGAGGCAGAGGTAGGAGGATGGCCATGAGTTCAAAGCCACCCTGAGACTACAGAGTGAATTCCAGGTCAGCCTGGGCTAGAGCGAGACCCTACCTCGAAAAAAAAAAAAAAAAAAAAAAAAAAAAATTAGCTGCATAAAGGCTACACGGACCAATAAATATAATGAAATGAGCCAGAATTCATATTTATTCCAATTCTAGGAGCCAAAAACTTATTTAAAAAAAGAATATCCAGTAAAGTAATAGGTACTTGAGAATTTATTAATGTATATTTCTTCATCTCAAACTCAAAGAACTCTACAATACCTGGAATGAATATAATCCTTTTTAATTACCTGTACAAGGATTCTTGGTCTTTGTGGTGAAGGAAAGGGGATGTTTTGCATAAAATGTGATATGTGCCTAGAAAAGATTTTGAAATAAAGAACATAATTATGTTTCTATAATGCTTCATAAATCTTAACAAATGCTATAAATCACCCAAGATATGATAAAACCATTAACTTTAAATTAAGACTAAAGAAGTAAATTTCTGCCAGACACAGTGATGCATGCCTGTAATCCCAGCACTTGGGAGGCTGAAACAGGATGACTCCTGTGAGGTTGAGGCCAGTCTGGGCTACAGACTGAGACTTTGTCTCAAACAGAAAAAAAGGCTTATTAACACCAGGAAGATAAAAATCACACAAAAATGGTCCTCATAAAGAAACTAATTGTGGGCTGGGGAGATGGCTCAATAGTTAAAGGCACTTGCCTACAAGGCCTGCCAAACCAAGTTCAATTCCCCAGTAATCACATAAAGCCAGACAAAAAAGTGAAACATGAATCTGGCATTCATTTGTAATAGCAAGAGACCACCCTGGCACACATATACACAAATCATGCATAAATATAAATATAAGTAAAAGAAGTAGATTGTTACAGCTCTAGTTAGTAGAGCAAGTACAAGGCTAGGGAGCAAGTAACTGTTAAAATGGAGTTTAATCCTAGATTTTCTACTACAACTTCAGATAAATCTATACTCTATTTTAATAGTCAATATTAATGCCAAAACCTTATTTTTGTATCAAATTGTAATGATTTTACAAAAACCTCTTGGTAATTTCTTCTTTACTATTTATTTACTACTGTTTATTTTTATTTACTATTATCTATGATAATAAACAAAAGTCAGTGTGCCATGCAGTACCAGAAGATAGTTTCAAAAAGACAGGGGAAATTGGGCATGGTGGTTCATGCCCGGCAATCTATTTTTATTAAAGGAAAAACCTTGAAGAATTTTGTCCGGTACTAAAAGTAAACAACAGTTAATTCACCCTTACTAATTCCTACATCAGCTATATTCAGGATCTTGGATTGGCCACTAACACAGAAGGTAGGTGCTTAGGTGTGTGTGTGTGTGTGTGTGTGGTTACTAAAGCATGAAGAACGCACACAATTTATCCAAGTCATTTCTTCAGTTCAATTCTCAATTCACAGTCAGATGAAGAAGGGAGTAAGTAAAATGTAGGGTGACTATAACTCCCCTTTCAACTTTGCTGCTGATGAAATCTGTATTTATACATTATACTTTCCACAGACATCACACGTAAGTCAGTATACGTACTTTTCAATGGGAAGGGTATGTGGTCCAGACACAGTTAGTTTGTAGATAAACATAAGAAATTTTCTAAATGCTTCAAAAAAAGGCCAGTGTGAAAGTAAGCAAATGCATTTGTTTGAATAGATGGATTTGGAGACTATTTTTCTCTCCACAGGTGTCAAAAGGCCCAGCTGCATCAGCTGTTTCTCTGTCAGAAGTTCCCGGGAATAAGATTCATAAAACTGGATGGCAGCTCCATATACCTACAAAGTAACACATTCTCTTATAAGATTTGTTATGAATAATTTATTTTTCTAGTTTTGGGGGTTGTTTCTTACTTTTCTGTTTTAAAGTTTAGAGAGAATTTCCTAGTTTAGAAGGAAAGGGGGTATAATCTGAAGAGCTCCTGCCCATGAGAAGTCAGGAGGGACTAAAGTCCCTAATTTTTTCCTTTTGGGATATAAATACCTTATGAGCTAGGGTTGTAGGCTCAGTAGTAGAGTGCTTGCCTAGCTTTTGCCAGGTCCTAAATTTAATCCCCATCAAAATAACAAAACTTTACCCAGAACTGGGCGTGGTGGTGCCTGCCTTTAATTAATCCCAGCACTTGGGAGGCAGAGGTAGGTGTATCCCTGTAAATTCAAGGCCACCCTGAGACAACATACTGAATTCCAGGTCAGCCTGGGCTAGAGCAAGACCCTACCTTGAAAAATAAAAACAAAAAAATAACTTCACCAGACATATGATTTATAACTATTTCCTTCTTTTCTGTTGAGTTTTCAATTCATTGTCTTAGATACACGTGTGTGATTGTGCACAAGTAGTGTCTCAGTATGGAGTTGAGGTGTCTTGCAAAATTGGGAGCCTGTTTCCTAAGTGCAAGGATCACTGGCGTGGACCACTTGAGTCTTTTTTTTTTTTTTTTTTTTTTTTTTTTTTTTTTTTTTGGTTTTTCGAGGTAGGGTCTCGTTCTAGTCCAGGCTGACCTGGAATTCTCTCAGGGTAGCCTTGAACTCACAGCAATCCTCCTACCTCTGCCTCCCGAGTGCTGGGATTAAAGACATGCACCACCACGCCCGGCTCACTTGAGTATTCTTTAGTGAAGGAGTTTTTCATTTTGGTGAGGTTCAATTTCTTTCTTTCATTACCTGTGCTTTTGGCATCATAGAAGCAAATCCAATGTCATGAAGATTTGTCCCTTATAATTTCTTCTAAGAGTTTTATAGTCAAGCTCTCAAAATGAGGCCCTTGATACATTCTCAGTTTAGTGTGTGGCTTTTCATTGTTTTGGTGTGTTTTGTTATGCTGATGATCCAACCCAAGGCTTTGGACATGTTAGGTGTCACTGAACTACATCTGCAGCCCAAGTTCACTTGTACATGCTTTAAACCATCCCTGGTTGTCAATCACATCTACACATTCTATTATTCGTCTCTCGCATTACTTGCGATTTAGAGGCCCTATGTAGCCTGAATTACTTTCCATTCCTAGTTCTCTTGGTCAAGAACCTCTTGTTTTTTTCACCTCAATCTATTTCCACAATTTCAATTTTTAATTTTATTTGTGTATGTATATGCATATTCATGTACATGTCAGAGTAAGGGCATGTATGAGTACCAGTGTACACAGAGAAGACAATGTTTTGGTCTGTCCTCAACTTTCCCCATAATCTGAAGCTGGGCTTTTCTCTTTGGATCTCACTCTGCTGTTGTTCTTTGCTGCACTCAAGAGCGTCTGGCTTTTTATATGGGTTCAGAAAAGGATCAGACATGGGTACTCAAGCTTGAACAGCAAGAGCTTTATCTCTCCAGCACCACTAAACCAATTCTCATCAAGAGCTCCAATGATTTTGTTGCTGAAACACTTTTAGTACTTAATTCCTTATAATCACTGACACAAGATTCAGCTGACACTGCCATCTTCAGTGCTGTTACTCCTTTGATGTTTGTGACAGTAGACACTCCTCTGTTTTCTGGAGACGTTTTCCTGTACCAGAACTAAACCTGATAGTCATCAATTAAACACCAGCATTTCCCATGGTTCTAACATGATGCTTGTCTTGTAATTCTAGTGGGAAATTTTCATTCTCTAATGGTTTGAACTAAAATCATTTTAAAAAAACACTAATATTCATCTATTTACATGTGTGCATGTGTTCATATGGCATGTCAGGGCCACTTGCTTCTATGAAAATGAACACCAAATTCTTTTTTTTTTTCCTTATTGTCCATAATGAGTTACATTGTTTAGTGGGCCAACCATGAGTTGTTATCCCCAATTCCCTATTGCCCCCCCTCCCCATCCCCAGTCAGCTGGATATCCTCCTCCGTGGGCCGTCTGTATCAGTCTTTGTGGTAGGGGACCATGGATAGCCCAGTCTTCAGCTGGGTTCTCCTGGCCCAAGTGTGTTGTTACTGAGGGTTGCCAAGTCTCTGATATTCTCCCCCACCACGGCTCTTAAGTGTCACTTTCTGCATATGGCTTACCCGGTTAGGAACTGAACTCAGGCAGGCAGACATTGCAAGCAAGTGACATCCACTGAGTCTTCTGCCTGGCCCCTCCTCCTTTTCATACTAGGGATTAAATACAAGGCCTTCACACATGCTAGGCAAGTACTCCACCAATGACCCCATATCCCCAGACCTTTCATTTTATTTTATTTTTTTGAGACAGGGCCTTAATAAGTCTGCCATACTGGCCTTAAACAGCTCATGCTACCTGAAGGCCTTGAATTTGCAATCCTGCTTCCTCCCCATGATGAGAGAGACCTATGTCACCAGACCCAGCTTATAAAGTTATTAAGCTAACAAGTAAGTTTGGTTGTAGACAATGCAGTTAATGTAGCACTCACTTTCATTGAGTATTTACTATATTCCAGACATTATGCTGAATATCTTACATATAATCTTTAATATAGTGATCATAAATTTACAACATGAGGCCAGCCATGTGCTCTGTTTGGTCCATATGAGTCAACTTTGGTTATGTTATGTTATTTATTGTTTTTCAGGGTAGAGTCTCCCTCTAGCCCAGGCTGACCTGAAATTCACTATGCAGTCCAGGCTGGCCTTGAACTCACAGTGATCCTCCTAACTAAGCCTCCTGTATTAGAATTAAAACCATGCCTGGGATTTTTTTTTTTTTGGGGGGGGGAGTTACCTCTAGATTTTTTTATTCCTTTTTATGTATTCCCTTTTCCTATGCTACATTTTAGAATATCTACCTTCTAGTTCACAAACTCTCCTTAAGGTATAACTTATCTATTGTTTAAACCATTCAATGAAGTAGGGCATGCCTGTAATTCCAACACTCAAGAGGCTGAGGCAGGAGGACCCATGTGAGTCTAAAGTCAACCAGCCCAACCTTGGCTACATGGTGAAACCTTACCTTGGAAGAAAGAAGGGGTGGAAAGAAGAAAAGAAAAGAGAAAAGCAAGAAAAGAGAATAAATTTACTGAATTAAAAAAATTTTGGGTGTGCATGTAGTGTGTTATGTGTACATGCATATGTATGCAGATGTGCATGCCTCATGTGGGTGTACATGTAGTGCATGTATGTGTGTGGTATGTGCATGCATGTGTAATGTGCATGTGTGTGTATGCAAATACACAAGCCTCCTGTGTAGTGTGTATATGTGGTGCATATGCAGATGTGCATGTGTGGTGCACATGCCTTATGCACCTGTGCAGAGATCAGAGAAGGATGCTGGGTATCCTTCTCTATCACTTTTCTGTCTTATTTCCTTGAGATGCAGTCTCTCATCAAATCTGGAGCTGGAGGCTAAAGAAATAGCTCAGCCACTAAAGGTGCCTGCTTGTTAAGCCTGACAACCTGAGTTTGATTCCCCAATGCCTATGTAAGCAAGATGCACAAGGTGGTACATGAGTCTGGAGTTTGTTTACAGTGGCAAGAGACCCTGGCACTCCTCTTTTCTCTCTCTCCCTTTTCTCTCTCTGCTTATAAATAAATAAGTAAATAAGTAAATAAATATTTTTAAATCTGGACCTGATACTACTAAATGGCAGAGGCCAGCAAGGCAAGAAGCGCTCATCTGTGCAATAGCAGTGCTAAATCTAGGTGGGTAATCAACAACTTCCTGATTGGCTAAGAGATCTGCTTAGTGGCAAGGAACCATTAGCTGGAACTGGGATCCATGGCAACTTCTTATGGAGACCAAGAACCTGGACTCCTAGGGGAAGCCTCCAATAACCATGAGCCTACACAGAAGCTATACCATTAGAATCTTGCCAAATTAACATGTTTGTCTGTTAGCCTATACTGATCTCACTCTCTGCTGGAGATTCTCTTTGTATTTTTCAGAAGGCAGTGAGAGAACTGTGGACAACCCAATGCCACCAACAGGATCTGAGATGATGGTTGACACCCAGGCAGGAGATGAACCACACTTGACTCATCATCTAGGGCCCAAATGAAACCTTTGAAGAAGTGGAGAGATGAGCAAGAGAGCTACCTCCACAGCAAGTCAGATAACTTATGAAAAGATAATGGAGACAGACACCAAGGATACCCAACATAGTCCAGAAATCCAGAGATTCTGAAGAGCTCAATTACTAGTAAAGCAGACTTAAAACTCACCCACCACGGGCTTGGCGGTTAAGGCACTTGCCTCCAGTGCCTAAGGCCCCAAGTTCAATTCCTCAGTACCCACATAACCCAGACCCACAAGGTGGTGGCCCTGGTGTGCGCTCTCTCTCTCTCTCTCCTCTCTCTC
>PVHP010048207.1:0-12609 GCA_004024765.1 Zapus hudsonius | reverse complement strand
GATAGATAAACTATCTTCACATTTAAAAAGCCTAGCTACTTATTTACAGATGGGGTTAGTCGTACTAACAAAAAATTCTGTAAAAAGTTAAACAGTACGTTTAAAGTTGGTTAAAACAACAAAAAAAGGATGCAATGATTCTGCTCCCAAGTGATGTTCCTGTGCACATCTTTATCTTTGATTCCCACCAAATTCCCAGCACCTGCTCAACTAATGACTCCGGCAGAAGTAGGCAGGCAGGCAGGCAGGCCACTCCTAACCCTACTCACTCACAAAGAATGTCCCCTTTGAGCCACTGTGATACTGGCTGATTACCACAGGATTGGCTGGGACTCTGCAAATAAAGCAGCTGGCCTGTAATCAAGTGGGTTGGCTCCATTATAAACCACCCAGGCACCTGCTCTTGGGCTGTAACATGCAGCCCTTGCTCTCTGCCTTGTTCCTGAACATTTCCAGGCCCGCTCAGAAGACAGGGTGTTAAAGAAGACGAAAGCCTAGCATGGGTGCGCTGAGCTCCAAGGGGCAGAAAGCCAAGCAAGCCCACGTTCTTCTCCTGGGACTGGACTCTGCGGGGAAATCCACCCTCCTGTATCGGTTAAAGCTGGCGGAGGGCCATGTCAGCACCATGCCCACCATCGGCTTCAACGTGGAGACGATCCAGCTGGAAGGGGACCTTGCGCTCACCGTGTGGGACGTGGGGGGACAGGAGAAGATGCGCTCGGTGTGGGGCTGCTACTGCGAGGACGCCGACGGGCTGCTGTACGTGGTGGACAGCACTGACCAGCAGAGACTCGAGGACTCCCGCAAGGAGTTCCAGCACATCCTGAAGAATGAACACATCAGAGATGTGCCCGTGGTCGTGCTGGCTAACAAACAGGACGTGCCCGGAGCCCTGAGCGCCGAGGACATCACCAGGATGTTCAAGGTGAAGAAGCTGTGCAGTGACCGCAGCTGGTACGTGCAGCCCTGCTGCGCGCTCACCGGGGACGGGCTGGCCGAGGGCTTCCGCAAGCTGACCGCCTCCCTCAAGAGCCGCCTCAAGGCCAGGGACACCTCTGCCTTCTTCAAGCAGAAGTGAGGCTCGCCAGACCCCCAGGAACTTGGAATGGTAATTCCTTTTCTTCTTTTTTTCCATGTTAAGTGAGTTACTGAGTTGGCAAACTTTTCCATCTATATTCACCTGTCTTCAGTTAAGGGATGTAGAACAAGGGGCTGGGGAGATGGCTCAGAGGTTCAAAGCGCTTGCTTGCAAAGCCTCATGGACTGGGTTTGGTTCCCCAGCACCCATATAAAGCCAGATGGCATTGGTCTTGGGTTGGTTTACAGAGGCAAGAGGCCCTAGGCATGCGCTCTCTCTCTCTCTCTCTCTCTCTCTCTCTCTCTCTCTCTCTCTCTCTCTCTCTCTCTCTCCTTGCAAGTTGAAAATAAAAAGAATGCAGGAAATATTTCATTTTGGCCAGGAGTTTTAGCAAACTCTATGGTACATGATTTTTTTTTTGAGAAGTTCAAAATGTTATTTTATTAATGCACTTAAGTGCAACTCTTATTCTACCTTTTTCTTGAAGAAATACTGCTAATTATTAATAACCACAGCAAAGTTTTCATCAGACAACTGGAGGGGTTGGTTCATTTCCATACTACAGATGAGTTTATCAACAGCACTGAGCAACTCTCTTTCCTTCTAAGTCTTCTTTAAGGCAGATCTGTTTGGCATTGTGTTACTAACATGGTACAGTGTGGTTTTAGCCAATCTGTCTTTGTTTCTCAGTGATAATAATGTACATGGTTGGAAACAGGCAACACAATCTCCTTTCTAGTTCTTCTGTCACCATTTTAAAAATAAAAGTTCTTCATACATATATTTATATATTGCTGTATCAAAACACCTTTTAATAGACTTCACAGCTCATTAAAAGCTTCAGTTTTCAGTCATTCATTTGATGATTTCTATATGGAATGGTCACATAGCAAGTTTCTCACTGGGGTGTCAGAGTTCAGGAGTTCTTCAGTGCAATGCTAGACTGTTTTAGCTCAGTTCACTCACAGTTTGATTTCAAGGGTTGCCTAATTTTACTTTTGTATCTTCATTTTTTTTTTTTTTGCTTGACCAATTTCTTTTAGTACATCCTTAGGTAAGGCAGGTTGATACCTATATAAATAACCATATGGAGCCGGGTGTGGTGGCGCACTCCTTTAATCCCAGCACTGGGGAGGCAGAGGTAGGAGGATCTCTGTGAGTTCAAGGCCACCCTGAGACTACATAGTGAATTCCAGGTCAGCCTGGACTAGAGCGAGACCCTACCTTGAAAAAACAAAAAACAAACAAACAAAAAAACCCATATGGGCGAAGATGATAGATTAAGTATTCTAATTCATACATAGTTGTAGAATTGACAGTGTGGAAACAGCAAGATCAGAACAGCAACCAGGACCCTCTATAGGAGGATAATAGTTATAGTTCCAGTACCAAAAGGTTTTCGGTAGATACCCTTTGATTAGGTGGTGTTCTGGCACAAAAGGGTGGATAGTTTCTTTTCCAGTGGTGTCTCTGGAATCCCCAGCTTCCACATTGAGAGTTTCCATGCATTTTCCGAGAGCTGAGTCTTCGATGGAGGAACTATGTGTACACTTTTTTGTTTTAAATGCATCAACAAATCTCTTCAAGGCTTCTTTGCTTAGTACATACCCCGCTCCTCCACTCATGTATCCCTGCTTCACATAGGGCTTAAATCTTCTCCCAAAGTAAATGGGTTGCTCAGGGTCATACTTGGACAGAAGCCACCTCAAGTTGTCCAGGATGACGTAGGTGTCATCATCTGCCTTCATAAACCTCTAAGTAATGGTCATGAACATACTGGAAAGCTTTGATTGTTTTCCAGTACAGCTGATCTCTGCCTTTTTTGGTTTTTAATCCCACCGCAGGGAAGTCTATTTTCCTCTGAGCTCATAAACAACACTTTATTACAACGCTGGGCCCATGTAGCTTTGACGTGTTTGGCCTTTTTCTCTAGATTTTGAGGGCCTGTCATAACCTAGCAAGGTATTTTAACTTTTTGATAGAGGTTCTCAGCGACAACTATGTTCTCATCTTTATGTTGGCTAGAGTCTGCATTGAAGTTCATTTGTCCTTCTAGATGACCGGGTTCATGATCATCTGAGTGTCTACTAGCATGAGGGTCATTATGAAGAATATGAGGCTGGGTATCACTCTGTTCTCCCAACAAAATACTAAATAGTTGAGAACATTTAAAAAAATTCTATTGTTGGGCTGGAGAGATGGCTCAGCAGTTAAGGCACTTGCCTCCAGTACCTAAGGCCCCAGGGTTCAATTCCCCAGGACCCACATAAGCCAGACCCACAAGGTGGTGGCCCTGGTTCTCTCTCTCTCTCTCTCTCTCTCTCTCTCTCTCTCTCTCTCTCTCTCTCTCTCTCTCATCTCTCTGTTTCAAAATGAATAAATAAAAAAAAATTTTTAAAAATCCTATTGCTGAGCCACACAGGAAGGTTAAAAAATTCAGCCAAGATTTAGAGGCCATTTCCCGAAACTGTATTCCTGACGTCTGCCATGGCTTGCTGTCGCCCTGCCTGCAACCTTCGCTCCCTCCCCAGGGCCGCTAGCTCAACCCCCGCTGGCTGCCGAGGCCGGTACATGATTAAAGAGAAGGAAGAATTTATAATGTTTTGCCGAGGGTTAACATGTTGGGTGATTGGGAAGCCCCGCTGGGAGCCAGTGAAAGGGTTAATTCTACATGATTACTAGAATAAAGCTTAAATGCTGCCTCGCTATGTCAAGATGTTTGCAGTGTTTCTAGCTGTCACAGGTACCAAATTTCTTCCATATTCTACAAAATGGCCCAGTGGTGAGGAAAATTACGCAGACAGACAAAGGTTGACACCAATATTGGAGAAATCCTTGTTCTTTCTGGATTCCAGTAGCCTTTGGAATCTGTTGCTGGGAACTTCCTTCAGTAAAGGGTAAACAAAGGGTAAACTTCAGGCTAATTGCTTAGAGATTGTATCTCCTGCAGGGAGCAAATGTGTGCAAAGTTCTGGGAAGCAGGGTAGTTAATACCTTCCAGTTTCAGGCCAGCTCTAGGCTGCAGCCCCAGGACCTGCTAAGGTGGACCGCAGTTGACAGGCACTGTCCCCAGGAACACATGCTCAGATCAAGCAGGAAGCAGCCCCATGCTTTGCAGTGGACAGGGATATAAAGTGATATAGAGCAGGCAGGGCAGTAGGGCAGTGGAGGGTAATTAGTACAGGAGAGAGAGCAGGGAAACAGGAAGTGCTTCACGCAGGAGGTGGAATTCCAGAGTCCCTCACTCCCAGGAACCCACGCTGGGAAGGGCCATGCTGGAGCCTCTCCAGAGGAAAGAAGGCTGGCTCGGATCTCCCTGGTACCCACACTCTCCTCTATGCCCACTTCAGCCAGGCTCATTTTTGTCTCTAAATATTTTTTATTTATCATTTATTTGCAAAGGGAGAGAGAGAGAGAGAGAGAGAGAGAGAGAGAGAGAGAGAGAGAGAGAGAGAGAGAGAGAGAGAGAGAGAGAGAATGGGCATACCAGCATACCAGGGTCTCCTGCCACTGCAGATGAACTCCAGATGCATGCAACACTTCGTGCTTTACATGGGTACTGGATAATTGAACCCAGGCCATCCAGCTTTCAAGCAAGCACTTTTTTTTTTTTCGAGGTAAGGGTCTTGCTCTAGCCCAGGCTGACCTAGAATTCTCTGTGTAGTCTCAGGGTGGCCTCAAATTCACAGCGATCCTCCTACCTCTGCCCCCTGAGTGCTGGGATTAGAGGCATGCACCACCATGATGGGCTTCAAGAAAGCACCTTTAACTGCTGAGCTATCTCTCCAGCCCCTCCAGCTAGGCTCTGGCCCTGGGACTAAAGGTATAATGAGTCAAAAGTGCTGGGCCCTGGATTCCTCTGCTCACCAAAAATCCTTCTGACTCCAGTACTAAAGACACATAATGACTATTGGTTTAATACTTCAGTGTGCCAGGCATTGGACTATGCACTCATATTGTCTCATTTGATGTTCACAAACAATCTGAGAAAACCCAGCATTATTAGCTCAATGAACAGAAATGAGTATTGGGACTAAACAAGCTAAGTTACAGTCAGCGTGTAAAACTACCTGGGGAATAGCAGAAGCAAGCCTGGAACCTAGGTGTGTCTGAGTCCAAAGCCTATGCTGTTAATTCCTATACCATTTTACATATATCATCTCTGTCTTCCGTGAGCTTCCAACACACAGGAAGAGCTGGGCCTGGCATGTAACTCACTGGCAAGAGGACCTCTCCCAGCATCGAGGAACCCCGGGTTTGATCCCCAGCAAACATCCTAAATGCCAGTTTTATTCTGTCCCAAATCTATAGTAGTAAGGCAAAACTTTATTTATTTATTTTTTAAAATATATTTTATTTATTTATGAGAGAGAGAGAGAGAGAGAGAGAGAGAGAGAGAGAGAGAGAGAGAGAGAGAGAGAGAGAATGGGCACAGCACAAACTCCAGAAACATACGCCCTCTTGTGCATCTGGCTTTATATGGGCACTGGGGAATCAAACTCAGGTCCTTCTGCATTGCAGACAAATGCCTTAACCACTAAGCCATCTCTTCAGCCCCCAAACTTTTTTTTTTAAATATTACGCTGGCATGGATCTGAGGGCAAATAAATTGCACACTTCTGAAAAGTTCTTGGATTAAAGATTTAAAGAATAAATCTTAAATTTCTGAGCTAAGTGTAATTATCAGTTAAATATTTCTATGCTTTTTATAAATATCCTACATGAAAAACTTCCTATAGGCCACGGAATAAAGAATGATGAATAAATAAAACAGTAGCACGAACTTTCATATATTAAAATTGTCTGTTTAGGGGCTGGGAAGATGGTTCCTATGTTGAAAGCACCCAAATAAGCCAGATGCAGAAAAGTGGTGCGAGTTGGCATTGTTTTTAGCATCCAGAGGCCCTGGAGTGCCCCTCCCCCACACACAAGTAAATAAAAATTGTTAAAAATTTAATTGTTTTAAAATCTGAAGCTATGTTCTGATGATGGACAAAGTGGGTTTTGCCTTACCAAAGAAGGCCTCTAGGTGGCGCTGAGGGACAGTTCTGGGCTGAATCATCAAGTAGCCTTCTGAGTAGCAAGGATTACAGCTTGCATAGCCAGACCCCACCTGCTATTATTCTGGACATGATGCTGGAACTGCCCAAACCTTTTCAGAGAAGCCTAGGCCCCTATGTCCTCCCGAAGGTCTCGATTAGTCTGCGATCTTCCTTGTTTGGAAAACACTGACATTTTCCCCAGCTTTACCTTGTATTTTCCCTGGCTACCTTAGTCCAGGAATTTCTAGAAGGAGTCTTGGTTTCTTTTATTGAGGAATGCTATCTGAAAGTCATACAATGGATGCTCTGCTCAAGGTTACTGAGGTGTCACTGCTTATAGGCAATGGCAGGGGAATAGAAAAATCAAGGAGGTTTTATATATATATATATCTATATATCTATCTATATATATATATATATGATTTTTTTGAAAAGTTTTATTTATGTATTTACAAACATAAATAGAAAGAGAATTGAGAAAGAGAGGGAGGGAGAGAGAGAAAGAGAGAGAGAGAGATTATGTGAGTATGGGCACACCAGGGCCTCTTGCCAGTGCAAATGAACTCCAGACTTAAGTGCCACTTTGGGCACCTGGCTCTACATGAGTACTAGAGAATTGAACCTAGGCCAGCAGGCTTTGCAAGCAAACATCTTTAACCACTGAGATATCTCTTCAGCCCTGACTATATGTTATATTTAAAAATAATATTGATACTTTCAAATTAAATCCACACCATCAGGTTTCCCCTTAATTCCTCCATTCCTTTTTTGTACCCCTCTTCTGTAAAGAACCCTGGGTCCAGAAAGCATCAATACATTTTCTCTATGCTATTCTACAACACAAAGAAAGTACTTGCAGACTCACTATGTTAATACCCTACCATTAATAAACCTGCTCAGGAAAGCTCACATTTTTCTTTTTCTTTTCTTTCTAGAGTCTCATGCCTCCATGATTTGCCTCAGACTTGCTTCATAGCTGAGGAGGACCTCGAACTTCTGATTCTTCTGCCTTCACCTCCTCAGTCTATGGGCATGGGTCTACACTGTGCATGTGGAGGCCAGAGGACAACTTTGAGGTGTCTGTGACCCACATTCTTTGAGACAAGGTCTCTTGCTGCTGCAAAGGACCTGCCAGATGAAGGTCAGACCAGCTGGCCTGCAAGCTTTGGATTCTCCTGGCTCTGCCTCCCATAGGCGTGTTGGAACTGCAGATGCACACACTACTTTGCATTGGGGAAGAGAACCCAGGCGGGCAGGCTTTGCAAGCAAGTGTCTTTAACCACTGAGTGATCTTTCCAGCCCAGCCATCCCAGCTTTATGTGGTTCTAGAGATCAAGCTGAGGGCATTTGTATACTATGTAAGCAAGTATCCTACCAACTGAGCTACATCCCCAGCCTTCTCTTTGGGTCTTTCTGTTCTTATTCAGAGTGATAATGTAAAAAATAACATGTAGTGATTTTATTTATGTGATCATATTGATAGATAGGTTGACTTTAGTTTAATATTTTTGCTATTTGTATTTTAAAGTGTGACTTTGCCTTCTTGTGGTAATATTAATTTTGAGTTTATAGAATATCTATATGTCTGAAAGTCGAAACTATATAAAATATATAAGTATATAAAAACTATATATTCAGAGGATCTCTGCTTACATCTCTGCCTTACATTTTCCCAGCCTATAACCATTCCCCTTAGTTTCTTGTTTATCCTTTATTTTATTTGTTCAAAAGTGAATGCATATAATGACATGCTATGTTCATTCTTTCTTACACAAAAGGCCACATTTTATATACAGAGAAGAAACAACTTTAAAGTAATCATTTGATTGCATTAAAGAATATCTCCCTAGTACAACAAATGAATCTTCCTATAAGCACGAGGACCCGAGTTCAATTCCCAGCACTCGTGTAAAAAGCTGGGTGTAGTCATGTCCCCCTGGGGGGAGGTAGAGATAGGAGGAGCACTGGGGCTCACTGGCCAGGCAATCTAGTTGAAAAATTGAGCTCCAGCCTCAATGAGGTGCCTTGAGTCCTTATGAGGAAGTAAGAAGAGGAGGCTTGCTCAGGCAGGCATGTGGACATGCATCTGCACACACATACACACACCACACATGCACATACCAAAAAATAAAGACCATGAGATTGTGATGACAGACACCATCTTATTTTTAACACAGCATAGCGGTGATCAACATTGCTTCATTTCTGCTCGCTTTAAACCAAAAGCCCCACTTTACATCCACTCTAAAATCTTGTGTAGAAGGACACTTTCTTTGGCTCTTACAGACACATTGGTGTTTTTTTTTTTAAATTGATGAAACAAGTCGGGAGTGGTCTCACCTTTATTTATTTATTTTTAAATATTTTATTTATTCATTTTCTAGGAGAGAGAGAGAGAGAGAGAGAGAGAGAGAGAGAGAGAGAGAGAGAGAGAGAGAGAAACACAGGGCCACCTGTGTGTCTGGCATATGTGGGTCCTGGGGAATTGAACCCAGGGCCTTAGGCACTGGAGGCAAGTGCCTTAACCGCTGAGCCATTTCTCCAGCCCAAGACACATTGTTTTTAAGGAGCTTCTACCCCCCCCCCCCCCCAGGCAGGGCTTCACTCTAGCTCAGGCTGTCCTGGAATTCTCTATGTGGTCTCAGGTTGGCCTCCAACTCATGGCCATCTTGCCTCCGGAGTGCTGGGATTAAAGGCGTGTGCCACCATGCCCACCTTTAAGGAGCTATTTAACCATTATAGTCTATGTAAAATATGAATGGAAAAGGCATGATTCTTAGCATTATTTCAAATGCATTAATGCAAAGGAGTAAGAAATCCTTTTAATGGTCAGAAATGTTGCAATGTGTGGACACTTGGGGGCACTGTAACCGTTTTGATAACGTAAGGACTACAAAAAAACGGAAAATTCTCATGCTCTGCGCATTTGCTCTAACCCAGTTTCTATTAAGCTTTTGTGTAGATACCTCATTTAATCCTCATACAACTCTGTAGAGTAGTGCCATTATTATCCCCATTTACAGAAAAGAGATCTGAACTGTAAAGCCATAGAGCCGCCTAAATTGTCAAATCACTCACTGTGGTCTTCTAAGATAATCAAGCTCCTATTCTTGGGGAGAATTCCCTGCTGTACCTCTGCAAAGTTCCAGTTGTCTCTGAGCTGCGCCATACTTCATGTTATCAAGCACTCCTTGTTACTCTACTTAAGAGTCTAAGAACAGCTAGGAAATAGAGAATGTATAGTTAACAAAACCTACATTTTTCATCAGAAATGTATCATAAAATTATAGAAAGTTTGTACATTAAGGAACTACATGATAGCATTTTTGATGCATTTCTTAGTCTCGTGTATGTGTATATGGATGCGCACATATCAGGGTGTGTGTGTGTGTGTGTGTGTGTGTGTGTGTGTGTGTGTGTGCATGTGTGTCAGAGGACAATCCCAAGGTGTTGTCCTCTCTTACTTAAAAAAATTATGAAAGAGAGAGAGAGAGAGAGAGAGAGAGAGAGAGAGAGAGAGAGAGAGCGCATGGGCACATAAGGGCCTCCTGTGCATGCACCACTATGTGCATCTGGCTTTCCGAGGATACTGGGGAAATGAACCCAGGCTGTCAGACTTTGTAAGAAAATGCCTTGAACCACTGAGCCATCTCTCCAGCCTCATTATTATTATTATTATTATTATTATTATTATTATTATTATTTTAAAAGACAGAGTCCCTCTGTCTTTTGTTTTGCCATTGTATGTGCCAGACTAGCTGGCCTGTGCACTTCTAGAAGGTCCTGGCTTTGCCTCCCCATTGCCACGGGTTTGTTGGGATCACAGACACTTGAGACACTTTGTGCCTGTGGGTTCTAGGGGGGCTGGAACTTGGGTCAGCAGGTTTGCAAGCAAGGACCACTGACCGTTGAGTCCCTTCCTTAGTCATTTCTGCAGTCATTATTTTTCTTTTTGCAGATCAATGTAAGGACTCCATTGCTCATCACTTCAAAGTCTGCTAGCCTTCGATCATAGAGGAAGATATTCCAGGAAATCACTTTGTGATCTTATTATACTAATAAGTTGAACATAGCCAGTTACTAGCCAAACAGTGCCTTTCAAGTCCAGCATGAGTTCTGTGTTTTTCAATAAACTGGGCATGGCAGTGTATGCCGTTAGTCCCAGCATTAGGGAGGCTGAGGAAGGAGGATCACTGTGAGTTCAAGGTCAGCCTGGACTTGAGTGAGACCTGGCCTAAGGGGGTGGGGAATACATTTTTCAGTAAAAAGGAGCCGTCTTCCTCTCCTATCCTAAAAGGATCTCCTATCTTTCCTTTGCTTCTTACATTGGTAATGACTCTCACTATGGACCTAATGTGTTTTTTTTTGTTGTTGTTGTTGGTGCTGATGTTTTCATTAAGCCCATGTGCTACATAGTCCATTAATTAATTTATTTCTTATTTTTAGGGGCTCAAATTGTCTCAGATTTGGCTACTGTTAGTTGTTAGATGCCGCCAAAACCTTTTGACCTACCTCTGTCAGTTTTTATTCTCTGTTAAAAGAGATAATTCAGGCTCACCTTGTAATTCAGCACCTTGGACTTCACTTGTCCCAGATTTGAACTGGCGTTCCTTCGAGGAGCTCTGGCTCCTTTCAGTGGAGAACAGTACCAAGATGGGGAGATCTGAGCTGGGTGTGCTTGCTGCTGGTGGCCCTGCTGCGTGGTTCTCTTTGGCTCAGGCTGAATCCACCAACCAATGAGGTCTCTCCCTCACATACCTGAGTGTGACAACATCCATCCCAACTAACTATAAGTTCTTGTTGCATGACCTCTTCTGTTCCATTTTGGTGACCTGACTGACCTGCGGTTCTTTCACTGAACACCAGTGCCATTCAATGTCTCCCCTCTCCTTCCCTGTCTGGGTGCTTTTCTGTTCCTCACATATATTGTTTCATTTTGTCATATTTATGATTTTCTTCTAAACTCTGGGTGTACTTTCTTTACTACTCATTTTCCAGGTGTCTAAATTTATTTATTTATTTGCAAAGCAGAGAGAGAGAGAGAGAGAGAGAGAGAGAGAGAGAGAGAGAGAGAGAGCGCATGGGGCACTAGATGCATGCGCCACTTTGTGCATCTGGCTTACACGGGCACTGTGAGTACTGGGGACTTGAACTCCCGTTATTAGGCTTTGCAGGCGAGTGCCTTTACCACTGAGCAATCTCTCCAGCCCACTCCCTAATCTCTTAATTCTTCGAGGTGGCGGTGCAGGGCTGGTGTTTTTCTAAATCTCTTGGCATGGGCTTCTAGGTCTTGTCTCCCACATGTGTGGATAAGGACCTTCCCCTAGATACTAGTTTTCCCCACATAAACCTCACAAGTCATAACTTCTCCCCAAATAAATTCAATAATTCATAATTCATCCTTCTCAGTTTGGTTTTTCAATTCTTTCCTAAAATAGTCAAGAGCCCAAAGTTTAGAGTCCATATTCCTGCGTCACCGAGAACCTCAGAGAGTAGAGACCAGGGTGGGGTGGAATGCATCACGTCCGGTCCACTCACCTCATCCATGTTGGAAAAGGGTAAAATTGGAGATATTTAGTGAACCAAATGATTAGTAGACACTGACAAGTGAATATATAAAAATAAATATATATTGGGCTGGAGAGATAGTTCAGCCGTTAAGGCTCTGGAAAACCTAACAACCCGAGTTCGCTTCCCTAGGACCCACATCAAGCCAGATGCACAAAGTGGCACACACATCTGGAGTTCCTTGCAGTGGCTGCAGGCCCAGATGTGCCCTTTCTCTATCTGTCCTTTCTGTCTCTCTCTGCTGACAAATAAGAATAGTTTAAAAATCATATATAAAATCATTATGTGCATGTATATAATCTATGCATATATGTATGTATATAATAAATTAGTGGCTGAGTAATTTGAGGGAAAGGCCATTGGGTGAGGCCTTATCCTTCGTGTGGACAGCTGCAGGGTGAGGCTGTCCCTAGGGTGCAGACCTCCCCTCCAGCACTGAGCTGCGCTGATGTCACTGGGCCGGCTGGGCCGGGATGCTGCGACTCGTGGTCTCTACCTCAGTCCATGTCCCGCTGATAAAGACTGTATTAAGTTGAGCGATGCAGGCGCACAGGTGTTGGGGGTGAGGACCGCGCAGACGGAGGTCGCAGGGCCTTGCGGATCTGCCTCTCTGCACCCTGCAAAACTTAAGGAAAAGAGGGCTGGCAGGACGCTCAGCGGCTGGAGACTCTTGCTTGCAAAGCCTACTGGTCCAGGTTCCATTCCCCAGGACCCATGGAAAGCCAGATGCACGCAGAGGCGAGTGCGTGTGAAATTTGTTTGCAGTGGCAATGGTCCCTGGTGCACCCATACCTTCTCAAATAAATACGACAGTAAAAATATGAAGAAAAGTAAGAAAGAAGGCTGGGCATGGTGACACACGCCTTTAATCCCAACACTTGGGAGGCAGAGGTAGGAAGATCACCATGAGTTCGAGGCCAC
>PVHP010048206.1:0-12623 GCA_004024765.1 Zapus hudsonius | reverse complement strand
GGGGGGGGGAATTGGGGAATTGGGGATAACAACGCATGGTTTGCCCACTAAATAATGTAACTCATTATGGACAATAAATATATATTAAAAAAAAAGATTTTGTTATTCTTTAAATTGAGGACTTGAGTTAGTTTTGTATTTTTAACTTTATATGAGTACTTTATTCATGAGCCATTGTTACCATATCAGCAACATAGATTACATACTTATACCTTTAGCAACAAAGCCTGCCATCAAGACCAAATTGATTTTGTAGCTTTTACATTTGTCATTTGTCAGTTTAAAGTCAAATTGTTATCCTGATTATTTTCTTTAAAGCACTAAGTAACTTAAAGAAAGGGTAGCAGCTATTAGCAGTTTGAATTTAGAACTGACACTTTTTTTTGGTCTCTGAGAAGGCTCTAATATGGGAATGGCCTTCTCCACACCCAGCCTCCAGGAAGGCATGGAGTTGATGGGAAGCTCTTATTAGCTTCACCTGGCCGCATAAAGAACAACCTATGTGGCCATTTATCATGATTTGTCAATGAAGGCCCATATAGGGGAGAAGAGAGTCCCCACCTTCCCAGTTGGCACCACATTTAGAGAAAAAAGCCTGTGACAGAGACAGCATAGAGAATGGAGGCTTCCGAGGGTGTCCATGTAAGGGAAGAGACAGAGGCGAGGATGGAGGAGAATTGGGCTGCAGAGGGACGAGGTGGGGAAGGGGTCAGGGACAGAGGAGGATGGAGGGGAGTGTCAGAGCCACAAGATGGCCCTGAGGGACAGGAAGGAAGGCTGTCAGCTGCCTCTGGTCTAAGAGAAGGTCCAGGAAAGTCTGGCAATGGTGGTAGTGGGGTTTGTAGCTAAAAGGATGATTTGGTGCGTGGAGGCTGAGGACACCAAATGTGAAGGAATGTTCAGATGGGAGGAACCTCTGAAGATGTCCTTTCTGTGGAGAAAGTGAGGTGCCCAGTGCAGGCCAATGGTTTTGCTATTTTAGAATGTATAGAGGCCACATTTGAGTGGAGAGTTGGATGAGATTGGGGGGTTTTGAGATCTTACTTTAAGCCCATTTTTAAAAGGAGACAAGTCAAAGGACTGACTTTGGGAATGGAGGAAGAATTACCTATTTCAGAGTCTTAGGTGAGAGCCAAAGCTAGCTTTCAGTTTCCAAGACTAAATGGGTTGTCTGAATTCCTGAGAGTTCTTTTCAAGTGTCCCCAAAAAACACTGTCAGGAAAGGGCCTCCTAGTGGCTTGAAGCCATTTGAAGATGAGTGAACCATCTGGTGATGCCAGGAGATGGGAAATAACCTCCTGTTGGCTTTAAAAGGCATCAGGAAATGGAAAAAAAAAGACCCCTTGTAGTCTTGGAAATGAAACCAATGTCCCAGTAATATCCTGGGATGTCGATAGCAAGAGGCCTTACCTAACTCCTTGGGATATGAATCCTGTGTCGATCCTGGACTGTTAATCCACACACTGACCATTTTATTTATACCAAAGTTTAAGAGGAAAAGGGAGAAAGTGAGTTTACCACTCAAATCAATAAAAGATCAGACAAGACCTTTGCACCAGTTATGTGGACAATAAAACAGCAAGAAATCCTAATTCCAAAGGGATGGAGGTCTCCAGGTCTCTCAAGGCTGACAGTCCTTTAGTTGCCTTGTAGAGGAAAGTGGCCTCAGGAAGAGAAAGGAGAAGTGGGAAGGGATAAGGCACAGCCTCAGGGATTGCCCTAAAGGGCTAGCCGCCCTGTCCAGCACTTCTCAGTCCCCATCAAAGGGCCAACACCCTACGTTCACACAATCTGGCAGAAGAAAGAGAAAGAACTAAGAACAGGTGGAAGCCAGAGACTTCTCTGGATTCAGGAGTCAGCCCTGTATGAGCTGCGACACTACATTGCTCCCTGACATGTAAGAGGGTCCCTGATCCAGTGCCTGTTCCAGAGTTTGGGCACTAACTGTAAGGAAACCGTATAGAGGCAAGTTTGGAAAGAGGAGGCAGATAGCAATCTCCAAGGCAAGAGCAGGCATTATTCAAGGGACTCTGAAAACGGAGGGGCAGAGCAACTGGTGCTGTTTTGCAGGGGGCTTTGTTTGGTCTTAGGGAGAGGGTAGAGTTGTGCTGGCAGAAAGAAGGAGAGGGGATGAGGAGATGATTGAGGCAATCTGCTTCTGGGGTCATAGGTCAGCAGGTTGCATTCTGTTGAGATAGCTGGGAAGTTTCATAATTTCCATACATACTTCTTGGCCTCCAGGTTTTATTTCTGATTTTCTTTCTTATTTGTCTACTTATTTATTTATTTGAGAGAGGAGAGAGAGTATGTGTGTGTGTGTGTGTGTGTGTGTGTGTGTGTGTGTGAGAGAGAGAGAGAGAGAGAGAGAGAGAGAGAGAGAGAGAGAGAGAGATGTCAGGGTCTCCAGCCATGGCAAATGAACTCCAGAAGTTCATTATGGAATGGTAAGCCAGCAGCTTCTCAGAAGTATGCACCACCTTTTGCATCTGGCTTTAAGTAGGTACTGGGGAATTGAATTTGGATCCTTAGGCTTTGCAGGCAGGTGTTTTAACCAGTGAGCAGTCTCTCCAGACCCACATTTGCTGATTTTTTGAGGGTCTTGTTTGCTGACCTCTTCACTCCATGGGTCTATTTGATGACCTTTCCACCCCTGGCATTGTGACCTTTATTTAACAATCTCATGGCTTTTAGGAGTGCACTTTCTGTTGACGCAGGGTTTCTTCATTTAAAAATTCTTTAATGGTTAGCATAATAGCATTTATCAAACCTTATTTAACTTTATTTTAGAACCTTATACAAAGGTCTCTGAAGGCCCACAGCCATCCATTCCAAGCAGGCATGAATCAACAGCTAAATCCATACTAAAGGAGACTGCTAGCAAGGTCCAAAACAACATGAAGAGAGGTCATTTCTTGTGTCTTCCTCCAAAGGGCAATACCAGGAGCAGCACCCTACATGGGGGGCACTATTCCGTCTAGCTGCCCATAATCCCCAGATATTTTCCGTGTCATTTTCCACCCTGCTTCCTTACCCTGTGGCTCTTCCATGGGGCTTTCTTGTATCTCTCCACCTCCGCTGGGCTCAAATAGGGCCCCTCAAGCTGACAGGCACAACCCAGAGCAAAGGGGGAGTAAGGCTACCTGCTAGCCTTCTATGGTGCCTACTCTTTGGGCTGGAGCCTTGGCTCTCATTTCTCCCTCAGCCATACCTGGCTGCTGTGATGGTCTTAGGCTAGACCTTTTTGCAGGACAGAAATGTGCACGGCTCTTTCTGGAGGCATAATTGTTCACCCCTAGGGAAAGCTGAGTTCTCTTTACCGCACTTATCATTCATACTTTGAAAACTGTCCTCAGGGACTAAAAACCTTTGAGAGGCTCACTAGCACCACATTCGGCTCTCTGTGAGTTTTATCCTTTGAGACTCCTCCCCCCCCACACAAATCTTGCCACATCTATCTTGTAGTGACCTCACAGACCCTTTTGTCTACTGGGTCTTTCTCTCATCTCTAGAGTGCTTTCACACTTTATGAACTTGATCTATCACCTTTACCTCATTTTCTCCATCCTCCCTGTCTGATTCCTCCTACGGGTCCCAAGTTTTGGGATCTTCTAAAGGGCTCATTAATACCAATCTGATTTGTGCTTTGCTCACCTTTCGGCCTTAGGAGATGGTAAGCCAGCACTTCTGGCTCTCTTTTGTCTAATTTACCTTTTAAATCAGAGGCTAATGCAGAAGATGTTATCTGTATGTCCCTCTCTTTGCACAACTAAGTTCCCTCCGTACAGCCATCTTGGCTTCAGATACATCTCTTACTGCACATAACAATGGCCAACTAACTCCACAGCAGCTCTCCAACATTCCCCACCCTTATGGGCCACACGCAGAGAATGTAACACATTCTCTAATCCTCTGAAGGTTTTCAGGGCATCCCTTTGTCTCGTTGCAGACCCCATTCAACAAGCGCTCATGCCATCCCATACTACATACAGGAAGATGGTCACTCTGAGATTCCTCCTACAGACACTCTTCATCCTGATGGTGCAGACTTAGTTAAATGACTTTCTCTAACTAGAAAGATCCCTGAAACCAACCCTGTAGACTGAAACTACACTACCCCACACCACACAGGGAGGAATGGCCGTGGCAGGATTTCCCCTGAGCGTGTCCTCCCTGAGTCTCACTTGCATGCCTTACTACCCATAGCCAGGACCACAAAATTGCTCCGCCCAAATTTATCTCTGGTTCATGTTCAGGTGCCAAGTGTTAAGGGAAAACTTTTCCCCTGGAGAGATGTAAACATATGTCTTCTCCCTCAGATAGGCACAGATAACAGACCGAAGGACAGTTACAGCAAATCTAGTTTTGCTGAACAAATGTGTTTATTGGGGTTACTCACAGAGCATAGCTGAGGGGCTACTTACAGAGTATGGAGACTCAAGGGCAGCTTTGTCACCACAAAGAAACACCCCACCCTGGATGGCGACCTCCTGGAAACTGCATCATGGAGTCTCCCTTATACTTAACCTTCTGCCACCTATATAATCTAGTGGGTTTTTTCCCAAGATCACTTGAAGCTGAGGTAGGGCACAGGTGGGAACAATTGCTGCAAATTCAGGTAAGGGTCTTGTGTCCCTGCTTTCTTCCATGGACACAGGAGTCATCAAGACCTCCCTTACCATTACTGTTGACCTTGTATCACTGGGTTGTTTTGCCCCAAAGTTGTCATATCTAACTGGCCAAAGCATTCTTTACCTCAAGAATGCTTCACGTTATGCCTTGAGGAAAAAAAGAGAAACCCTGTATAACAACTAATTTTGCTTTTACCTTAAATAACTTAATTTCATAACACACTCTACATTATTTTTGGCATTTTCTGCCCTATTGCTATTTGTAACATATTAGTTAGGTTTGATTGATTTGAAGTATATTTATATATCATATTCCATTTGGTCTCACTGCTGTTATAGTGTTTCATTTTGTACTTGAGTTTTACTAGGGATTGATCTCTCAAGAATTCCAAAACAACAGTAATGGTAAGGGAGGTCTTGATGACTCCTTTGTCATGCCCACAGACATTGCCCCCCTCAGCTACAACACACAAAGCTGGGGTGTGGGGGCAACCTGGCTGCCTCCTGTGATAACTAGGTAAAACCCTTTACCACATGGACTGATCCAGTATGCCCATTGAGGCCCACCCAGTGTATTGGGGAAAAGGTGGAGGGAAATGGGAATAGCAACACAATATTTGCTCATACAGTGTATCTAATTTTGGAAAACAAAGATTTTTTAAAAAAGAAAATTCCAGCTATTCCAAGTAAGGGAGACACAAGTCTAATTTTGAGGGACAAAATTAATTTGAGATATGTTTTAGCAAAAAATGGCTGCCTTTGGAGATCAAAAGCAAAGAGGTGAGAGGAAGAGTTCAAATCCCTTGACTTGGTGTTCATTCTATTCCAGTACTCTATTAAACAACAAAGACACAACATCAAGAATCACTCCTTTGTTGAACTGTTTTGAAAGAGGAAATAGTATAATAATAAATAACTACCCAGGAATATCATACACAGAGTGACAAGCATATTCATAGAAACAATGCACAGGAGGCTTCCAAGAAAGATTCCAACATTTCAAGCTCAAGGGATTTGATAGATGTTGGTATCTTTGGATAAATAAATAATAATAAAATCAGAAGAGGTAGAAGTTGTTGGAGGATTTGAATGCATTGATTTTCATGTTGAAGAGGCTTTTGGGATGCAAGATACTGTAGTTGTAGTCAGTCACAATCTAGTGCATCTTGGATGTGTAAAAGTTATAGAAAAAAAATACTAATTATCCGATAAAAATCTGCTGAAACAGCTTCAAATGCTTTGTTATGACTATAAACAGCAAAGGAGAGGGAGAGAGAGACAGAGGAAGTGAGGTAGGGATGGAGAGGGGAGAGAGAGCATGAGTGTGAGAGAGAGACTATATAGACATTTTGGTTCAATTATTTTTGCAGAGATTGCACTGATTCTCATCTCTTTCCATGTTGCAGGCCAGAGGGAGATATTCTAAGCTGTCTCCTAGTCATCATTGCCCTCTCTGGGTCACATGAACTGTATCTTTAGTGACCTGCAGATAATATACTTAGTTTCAATTGAATAGTAATTTATGGACCTTTTTAGAAAATATTTCCTAATTGCAAAAATTAATGAAGAAGCCAAGTGCATATGTATGAATGTAATCAACTACCTGGGAAGCAAGTTTAACAGAAGATAAATAATGATTATGTCAAAACTGCCTTAAATATTCTAAACTTAAAAAAATAATAGAATGTTTTTTAAGGGCTCAAAGAACTTAGCAAATACTGTCCAAGATCCAGTGCTCATTTGGAGTTCATCACAGAATAATTATAATCCTGGTCTCAGGATGGCCTGAATGTTGGAGTCAATGCAGGGGTGAAAGAAGAGCTTTCTGTATGACTGTGCTCAGGAGAAGAGAGCATGTACCTGGGAATGAACCTCAGCAGACCCAGGGCATTGCATTTCATGAGGACTAAGAAGGCATTTGAGGCCAGCTGATTTACATGGAATGATGTGTTTCACAGTAGGTCGTTCCACAGACCTACTAACCAGTGTGGTTCGGGGGCTGGGTACATTCTTATTATGGCAATATAAACCCCCCTCAATATATTTTTTAATTAATTAATTAATTTATTTATTTATTTATTTATGTTTTTTTTAAGGTTGGTCTTGTTCTAGCTCAGGCTGACCTGGAATTCACTAAGTAGTATTAGGGTGGCCTCAGCAGTGCTAGGATTCAAGGCATGCAACACCATATCTTGCCCTATTTATTCTTGACAGGGGTCTCACTATCTATCCCCAGTTTGTCTTTAACTGGTCATTCTTCAGCCTCAGTGCCTTAAGTGCTGAGATTACAGGCATGAACCACCAAGCTTACCCTCAAGTCTATCACTCTCATTTATCAACAGGCATTTTACCACACAGCATAGCACGGACATTGTGTAGAGGTGATTGCTTGCATTCAACAGAAGCCAAAGGCAGGCTACAGTTGCCAGCTTCCCTGTAGTGAAATGGTCCATTGGAATGTAGTTGGTTCACCATTTGCTGCCCTGGCCCATAAAACTGTTCATGCAATCCTCCTTTCTCCAATTCTCCATCTGTGGGGCAGATGTTATACACCCTAGTCCAGGCCCCAGGGCCTAGTACTGGCTGAATCACAGGTTAAGGGAATCAGTGTATCCAAATGACCATGTGGAAGGCCACCTGTTAGCCGGAAACATTCTCAGTGTTTTCCAAATGGGCAATCCTCTGAGGAGGGGCTACTCACTTATGTCTCCTGAAGCCTGATGAAACTCATTCAGGGATGAGGAGAAATCCTGGGAAACAAAATCCAGTTGTTCTTAGACCCATGGCTGTCAGCACTCAGATTACCTTGACGGGTATAGCAAAGGAAAATCTCACAAGAATCACAAACAAACAATAGAGGCCCATGAGGGAATATGGGCTTCCTCTCTGCTCTGTCCTTGAAATTTCCTTCTAGCACCTGCTACAGATGGAATTTACAGAAACAGTTGTCAAAGATGAATGGGGTTTTCAGAATCCCAGCCCACCATCACAGAGCTGAGTGTAGAAAGACAAGGCTATGCAAGACAGACAAGAGCTTAATTACAGGAAATATACCTTTATTGTACTTAACCACTGAAAGATTTGATAGTTGCTATATCAAGATTAAATTTAGATTAAATAAATGTAGATTTATGGAACCTTATGTCACTGATGATGGGTTGTGGGAATGACTAGCTTAAATAACTCCATCTCTCCCAAAAACATTTGTTTGTGTTTTTAGATGTTCATAGAATCTGGGATGTTTGTATGAATGGAAGGGGGATATTTGTAGGGGAAAGCCAGGGGAAGATTGGAAGATGATATTGATGGTTTGGTAGAGCTTCCTTTAAACTCTTTGCACTAAGTTTAAAGGAGTGAAGATGGTTCTAGCAGGTTCTGTCTGGGCCTATCTTCCAGCTGAAGTGTGAGGGTTTTACAGAAACTCTGTACACAGAATGTGTTAAGGAACAGTGTGTGGAGACTGTGGTCATGCTTGGTATGCTTCACACCGTGATTTGAAGTCTTGCAGGATGCCATCAACACCAAACAATCATGAGCAGGTGTCAATTAGGGGATATTTTAAGAGATTTGGCTTTGAGGATGTCATAAGGTAGGTTCAGATCTGTGAAACAAAGCTAAATTCTTTGACAGGGTAACAGGGAACCTGGATCTCAAGCCTAATCCTTTGTATCAATGGTACTCCATTGAATGGGGAACTCTGAAGAGAAGCCCAGCCTGGAAGGGTCTAGGGAGGGCTGTATGTCTGGGTAATGAAGACGATTCTGGAACTTTAGCTATGCAGGAACCTCAGCATTGCCAGTTCACCTGGCTTACCACCTCAGGATTATTCCTGCTGTGCCATGAGCCCTTTGCCTCATAGTTATGGCCTCCTAGAGTTTCCTGACTGATCTGCCAAATAAAAAAGGAAATACCATTTCCTAGGTGCCAGCAACTTTGTTATTATCAGAATGCCAAGAGGAGAGGAGAGAAAACACCGTGAGGTGTATCAGGACCTAGGTTTATTGAGATTACACAAGTTTCCTCTAACAGCAAGGAAGACTTTTGATGTTAACTCTATGATAGTCAAGGCAAGTAGTACCTTCAGACACCTGCCCACTCAGGCCTTCCACAGCCTGTCTCAGGCAGCTGCTCAAACTGCCTACCCTTTCTTTAGCATAGAACAGACTGGGTGTTATGAGGATGACTTAATAGTGCTATCTTTAATAACATAAAAAACAAAGATTTAATTTACAGATGTATGGTGCAATGTAAGTATTTTACTAAGTAACTATGAAATACCAGGCAGAGGAAAGACATGAATAAGATTTCAGAGTAGCTCCATATGGCTTTATGCTTAAATTAATCCTACTCCCTTCATGGCTTCAACTGCTCCTGTTTGCTCTTTATCTATCCCACCCACAGTGCCTAAAAACTACGGTCAACTTACATCAATTTGCAGGCAGCAGGGTGACAGAGAGGTGCGGATTATGAGTGGTGTTTGGGAATAAAGGTTTTAAACCTCTGCTTTCCTATTTGGAAGATGAGTGGAAGAGCCCAACGTTTGCATGGTTGTTATTGAAATGACGATGTAAACAGGAGTGTAACTATCAAACTCATGTTTCTCATACTGAAGTCGCCATGGCTTGGGGGGAAAGATGGTCTTATTTATTTCAGGAAATGACACAGTCTGTAGCACAAGAAATTAACACACTCTTGCACTTGTATGACAAGCAACACCTGTCCCTTAGCTTTTGACAAAAGGCTAGAGATTTTAGAACCATAATATTATACGTTACAAAATATTTTAAATTATATGATCATTGCCTAGTATTTTAGCACAACAGAGTTTTTAACTGTGATGGTTTCAATGTATGGCCTCATAGACTCAGCTGTTTTTAATAATTTTAATAAGATTGAGTTTGTAACATGAGACTCCAGTGGGTGGAGCCCTGCTGGGGAAGAGGCATGTCACTAGGGATGCTCCTTAAATCCAGCTCTAAGGTGTGTTCTGAGCAGTTTGAGCTCCTGCTGTTCTTGTTTGCTGGCTGTTGGTTTTTGTCTCTCTGCTATGATGATGTATGATGAGGTGAGCCAGGTTCTTCCATCTTTGATGGTGCTTCCCCTGGATTTTGTAAGCCTGCAATAAACCCTTTCCTCCCATAAGCTGCTTCTGGCTGGATGTATGTCCAGCAACCCAAGGATAATTGCAACATTAATATATTACTATTTTTTACACAGAACTACTGTTTTAAAGACATCAAAAGAATTCAAACCTTAGCAATTATATAATTTTTAAATTTGCAAGTATAGGAGAATACTCTACAAAGTTTATTAAAATACAGAATCCTGAGCCCCATCAAAGACTTTTATTGATGTGGAGCCCAGGGAATTGTATTTAATTGTAATGCCTTTTTCAGTCACTTCTTATGCTGGAGAGTCTCAAATTAAACTTTGAGAAACATTTCCAGATTCACTTCTTTACAAGTTAATTTGTACCCAGCAAAACAGTATTTCAGTATGTCACTTCTGATTCTAGAGGATAACAGAGTTTAATGGTTAAGTTTTGTTGTCAACTTGACCTTTCAAGTAATCTTGGGTGGGTCTCTGAGGATGTTCACAGGAAGGCAGCCTCTCAGTAGGGGGCAGGATGTAAGGAAGCTCGAAGGAGCTAGAAGTAAACATTCTTTCCTGTGTGGGCAGTGCAGGAAGGAAATTCCAGAGACTCAGGAAACCATCAAGTCTGGGATAGAATTGCAAGACCCCACCTTGGGGCTATAAAAGGTGAAAGCATTCTCTCCTTGCCCTCCTGCCTGTTCCTTGTTCTGTGTGTGTGGTGTTGGTAAAGGGTTTCTCTCTCTGCTTGGACCTGTGAAAGGGGAGCAGCCTCTTTTGCATTCTGGAACTTCAGCTGTATCTATAGTTACAAATAAATCCTTTCTTCCCATAAACTGTGCCTGGTTTGGAGATTCGTCCTAGCGCGTGTGGCTGACTGCAGCACACAAACACCAGAATATGCTGGGAATAAGGGACTTGACCATAAAAATCCAAATTATCTTGCACTGGCAGGAGGAGCCTAGCAAACGACAGCCTCCAAGGTCAGAAAGCCTGAGAAAAAGCCATACCCCAACATGGGTGGTCAGGTCACTGTGGGTAGGAGGTCCCCACAGCCTGTGCTGTGAGGCTGCTGAGAATAGCTGCATTGCCAGCTGGTGTGGAGGTCTGGGAAGCTAGTGTACCTGGGAGTTTATCTCAGGGCTACTCTTGTTTGGTGTGGTGAGTGCAAGAAAGAGCACCTGGAAGCTACATCTGTACGTAACATCTGTTTCCCACCACCCTGATGTCCTGTAATTAATTTCTTTTGTCTACAAGTTCCCCTTTAGAAAACTTTAATTCAGATCCATGCAGATAAGAAACTTCTAGATGGCAATTTGAAGTGTTTGTGAGCACACTTTGATGCATCATAAAGCATGAAGAATTACAAATTCAATATTCTCTTCCTTTTGCAGCTTTAGGCTCTGAATGTTGGGCGTTTTCTCCTGTTGAGTTTCTGTGGCTTTCCAGAGCACTTTTGAGAAAATTCCAATAATCTTATTATTGAGAAGGTTTGAGTCTTTGCAAACCTAACATATTTGTCATGGGGGAAAATGTGTATTCTGAGCTACATCCTTCAGATAGCCTGCCAGTAATAAATAATTAATGACAAGTGCAGATGCTAACAAAAATGCAATATACTGTCAGATCATCACAGAAGATGACATTTTCATGTTTAGCCAATGGCAGAGAAGTAGGTTGTGTGTATCCTTAAGATTAGTGTCCACAAGGAGCCTCCAAAATGGCCTTTCTGTCAGTGCCCCAGAGCTGGTAGACGTCTGTTTGCCAAGCACACAGGAAGATATCTGAGGAAGGCTCAACAATGGTCTCTGAGACATTAGTTTCCAGGACCCGGAGACAGTAGATATTGCCTTTTGGTTGAGAGTGGAATATGTTCTAAACTGTTACACTTTTCTATTTGTACAATGTTTTTAAGTGGTAAAAGAGACTTCAGATGTGATAATTAAGAATGAGGAAGTTATCCTCGATGTCTGGTTGGATCTTCAATGTCAATTTAATTATCCTTGTAAGAAAGAATCAGAGAAACATTAGATACAGAGATGGGAGAGAATGCACTGTAACCACAGAGGCAGAGATGGCTGTGATGTGGCCCCACGTCAAAGACTGCCACAATCAGCCATAAACCAGACGAAACAAGGAGCAGGTTCTTCCCACCATAGGGAGGGTGGCTTGGCTCAAATGTGAAGTTCACTCTAGCCATGATAAATCTAAACTAGCCTCCGAAACTGTCAGGGAACAAACTTTTATTGTTTTTAAACCCACTGAGTTTCTGCTAATTTGCTACAGGAACATCAAGAGATTAATGTCATACTCCTTTTCTGTCATCGGCTTCCCCAGCTGCACTAGTGGGCTGTAATGGTAATGGGAGCATGAGACTTCCTCACTCACACAGGAGATCACCAGCTTTCTGTCACTTTGAAGTTTAATGCGGACCTTGGAACTTGTTTCCTTTGTTAAAGCAAGTGTCATTGACCAGGTCTTCCCTATATTGGGCTAAAGATCTTTTAATATTCCATATGTAGCCTTATACCTTCCAGGTCTCCACCCCTAAGCTTATTTTTCATTTTTAGGCAAATAAAATAACTTGAGCCTTGATTATATGTAACCAAAGGACTGTCTCTGACAGTCAGTCCTCTGACAGTTTGGGGATTGGTCCCTTTCTTGGCTATTTTTCTTTCCTCCATTCTAGAAAGTCAGGCAGGGTGGGTCTGAAGTCCCCTTGCTTTCTAGTCTCATCTTTCCTGTGCTTCTCACCAAGAACCATGGCTCTACCTTCATTCTCGAGGCAACTTCTGCTGTCTGAGGCAACAAATGCTCTCATCATTTTAATTAGTTGGGGTTGCCATCACAAAGTATCACAGACTAGTGGTATACATAATATAAATGGATATTGTCATCATTCTT
>PVHP010048205.1:0-12575 GCA_004024765.1 Zapus hudsonius | reverse complement strand
AGTTCAAAAAAAAAAAAAAAAAGAATGACAGGCGGAGGTGCCATAACCTGGGGAGTGTAGTCAACAGCTTTCAAATTGGCCAAGAAATCCACTCAGTGTCAAGGAGCCTGTTGCGGTCAGCTTTCTAGTTGCTGCGCAGAAAGAACCCAAGCAAAGGTGGCTTGTGGAGGAATGGGTTTATTTGGCTTATGGACTCGAGGGGAGACTCCATCCTGGCAGGGAAAACGATGGCATGAGCAGAGGGCTGGACATCACCTCCGCCACAGCACTGCAAACAGCGGCAGGGAGGTGTGCCAAATACTGGCAAGGGGAAGCTGGCTTATAACCCCCAAAAGCCTGCCCCAACAACACAGCTCTAGTGAGGTTCTAATTCCCGAAATGCCATCAGCTGAGGATCGATCTATCAGAACACATTCAATTGTTTGTGGGGGACACCTGGATCAAACCATGACAGAGCCCTTAACTGGAATTGGGACTCTGGTCAAAATCCTATGGGAACAAAAAACTTGGGCCCCCAAGGAGAAACTCCCATTACTAGAGAACTACAGAGAGGCTAATCCCAATAGAATTTCACCAAATTAGAAATGTGTGTTGCATTTAACCCATATGGACCTCACTCTCCAATGGAGATCCTGTTTGTTTGTATTTTTCAGAAGGCAGTGAGAGAGCCAAGGTCATTCCTGCTCCACCAATGAGCTACAGGAGGAGGGCTGACATCCTGGCAAGAGACGAACCACCCCAGGCTTATCGTGTAGGCCTCAAATGAAACCCTTCAGAGGGTGATGGGATAGCAAGAGATCTATCAGCACAGCCAATCAGTCAACCCAGGATAAGTCAGAGTGACAGACACCAGTGATTTCCAACACGACCTAAAGCAGAAGTACAGAGGCCATAAAGAACTCAACAATAAAGCAGTCTTAAATCTCACCCACCATGACTCAGGGAACTAAGTGGAAGAGGGGGCGGAAAGATTGTAAGAGCCATGGTGGGGGAAAATATCCAGAGACATTGCCCCCCCCCCTTAGCAACAACAACACAGGTGGTGGGGAAACCTGGCTGATTACTGTGCTATCATAACCTCCTACCCCATGGAACCATCCAGTGTGCCCACCGAGGAGGATTCCCAGTGGATTGGGGACAGGGAGGAGGGAATCGGGGATACCAATGTAATATTTACTGATACAGTGTATCTAATTTTGAACAATAAAAAAATCAATTAAAAAATACAAACAAACAAAAAGAATGACAGTCTGGAGTTACAGGCTTGTTAACGCTGTATAATATCAACATTTTCCTAAATGACCAGCCATGAAATGCAGACGCATTACTGTCATTATTAAGTAAGACAGACGGGAAAGAAGGGCAGAAGAGGCGTCGGATGAAGAACACTCTCACGGTTTCCTGACGCACCTCCACTCTGTGCACCTGGCTTGATGTGGGTAACGGGGAATCAAACCTGAGTCGTTAGGCTTTGCAGGCAAGTGCCTTAACTGCTGAGCCATCTCTCCAGCCCCTAAAGCATCTCCTAGAGGAAGAGTTTGAGGGAAATGGACAGGATGGGATGCTGAAGTGATGGTCTTCACTGCACCTGTGAGATGTTCATACTGAATAATCACTGAAGCTTTCGGAATATTATCCTTCTCCAAGGTATTCCTTAAGGAAAATGTGCTGGCAGCTCTTGGGAGGCCTGAGTTCAAGGCCAGCCTGGGCTACAGAGTGAGTTCCGGGTCAGCCTGGACTAGAATGAGACCCTGCCTCAAAAAGAAAGAAAGAAAGAAGGAAGGAAGAAAGGAAGGAAGGAAGGAAGGAAGGAAAAGGTGTTGAATGCTGGCATGTTTTAAAGGAGGACATGGCCAGAGACCCCTTGGATGGGTATGAGGACGAGCTGTCTGCAGGAATAACAGGATCAGAGGTCAGAGACAGAGCTCACTAGGTTCCCCTCACAGACAGAACGTACAAAATGTGCTGCTTAGTAGATAGCTGAGACCTTGGAAGACGCTGGCCACAAGAATGTGATGATTCAGAAAATGAATTTGGGGTGGAGAGGCAGGAGGCAGACAGAAGGCGGAACATTGCAGCCTTCTGTGGGAAAACTGGGAATCGGCAAGAGCAGTGTGGGGGAGAGAAGGTTATGGGGACAAGCTGCCAAGGTCAAGATCACCCAGGAGACGGAACAGCAAGAGCCAGCAGGTAGAGGACAGGACGGAGGATGGTGCTCACCGGACAGCTCAACTTCCCCTGCTTCAACCTTATTGAAAACAGGGGTTTCAAAACTCAACTCACTTTAAGAATTGGTAACTAGCCTGAGTGGTGGCGCATGCCTTTAATCCCAGCACTCGGGAGACAGAGGTAGGAGGATCACAGTGAGTTCAAGGCCACCCTGAGACTACACAGTGAATTCCAGGTCAGCCTGGGCTAGAGTGAGACCCTACCTGGAAAAAAATTAAAAAGAACTGGTAACTAAGAAAACCAAAGGACAGAATAGAGCCAGGCTAGTGTCACATCTTTAATGCCAGCACTGGGGAGGCTGAGGCTGGGGGATCCAGATAAGCTCGAGGCTATGGTTGTAGTCAACTTTCTCAATGCTGCAGCTTGTGGAGGAATGGGTTTATTTTGGTCTACGGACTCCAGGGGGCGCTCCATGATGGCAGGGAAAATGATGGCATGAGCAGAGGGGTGGACAGCACCTCCGCCACAGCACTGCAAACAACTGGCAGGAAGGTGTGCCAAACACTTTTAAGAGGAAGCTGGCTTATCACCCCCAAAAACCCGCCCCCAACAACACAGCTCCAGTGAGGTTCCAATTCCAAAGCTGCCATCAGCTGGGGATCTAGCATTCAGAACACATAGTTTGTGGGGACACCTGGTTCAAACCACCACAGCTACAGAATAAGATTTGGGTTAGCCTGGGCTAGAGTGAGTCCTGTTTCAAAATAACAACAAAATAGATAATAAAAAACAAACAAACTTGGGAATGGTGGCGCACGCCTTTAATCCCAGCACTCGGGAGGCAGAGGTAGGAGGGTTGCCATGAGTTCAAGGCCATCTGAGACTACATAGTGAATTCCAGGTCAGCCTGAGCTAGAGCGAGACCCTACCTCAAAAAACCTAAAAAATACATACATACATACATAAACGGACAGGATTTCCCACTCCAATGCAAACTTCCCACAAGGGATTGGCAAAGCAATGAACTTTGACACATTTGGTAGCATTACAGTTTTTGCATAATCTTGAATTTGTAGCTCAAAATCCCATGACAAATTTGTAATTCAAAGGCTGCTGGTTTCAGTCTTTGATAACTATCTCTTCCTCATATTTTTATCTCATGTGCCTTTTTAAGTAAAAGCAACTTTTAGAAGACAAAGAACAGCAACAAAACCCCCAGGATCTTAGAAAAACAGTGCCTAGACACATCTCTTTGTGAACAAAGAACAAAGTCATAGAGATCCATGAAGATATGAATTTGTGCCCTGACGTTGGCGATAGTAGCTGTTGGATAAATTCAGTGAATCTTTACAGCAATGGATACAAACTCAGAGAAGTCAGACTATTGCAGGGAAATCACAGAACAGCCAAAAGCCCTCTGGAAAAATCTCTTGGGAATGTGTCCTGCTATATAACACGCAATGTCTCCTCATTCCAACACACTCAATGTTCCCTCTGATCACAGTTGTTTCTTCTAGTAGACAACTGATGACGAAGCTAGCAATTGCTGGAGAATTATGTGACATTATGCTTTAGTGTCAGGTGGTCACGGGATCATATTCCAGACTCGTGGAGTGGAGACCAGGCTGAGATGGCCCACACCACTTAAATTACATGGATGATAACTATGATGTCACACTCCTGTAATCCCAGCACTTGGAAGTCTGAGGCAGGAGGATTGTGGATTGTAAATTTGAGGCCAGTGTGGTCTGCATGACTATGCCTCAGAAATAATAATAATAATAATAAACATACATAAGGTGTGTGTGCATACGCATGCTTTGTAGCTGTTTCCTTAGGATTGAAACATTTCCTCCAGGAGGGAGGTTCAGAGGCTCATGAAACTCACAAGAAACTCACAAGACTCAAGAGGTCCTTCTTGGAGCCTATGTAAGCAATAAACAAGTTCTGGAGGTGAGGAGGCTGAGGTCCCTGCAAGCTGCCCTGAGAACTCCAGGGATGCACTTTTCCTGAGTTACCCACTCATATGGGGTGGGCTTTTTGGTGCTATAGCTGCCCAAATTACCCATGCTCCCCCTCACTCATGCTCCTGTGAGTACCCCTCACCCATGCTCCTATGAGTAACCCCTCACTCAAGTTCCTCTAAGTAACCCCAATAAACACACCCACGTTCCTATGGGTAACCCTAATAAACACTTGGGTTCTCCAACATGGAAATGGCTGAACTCATTTCTTTGGCCAGCCATGCCTTACCTAGGGCGAAAGGCACTTCTGTACAACTTCCAGGAAAAGCAGGCAACCCTGCAGACAGCTGACTGTGTGCAAGTTACACGAATGCTAGCCTGGGCTCCACGGATGCAGCATTGCTCGTGTGTCCGGGGTCGTCTGTCTGTCCAGTGATAATTAATGTGCAGTCCCTCCCCTCAAGCTTCGTCTACAAGGCCACTAGGAACATTCAAGATGGACAATGGCACAAAGTGGTTCTGGAACCCAGAGGAGGGAGAATGAGAACAGGCTTCTTAGGACATGTGACGCTAAGCTGCATCTTAAATGACTACCTGTCCGTCAGGTGTAGGGGAGGGAGGATGAGCACCCCAGAACCTCCTGGCGCAGGGGATGGACAGGAAGCTGGACATGGCACACTTGGGACCCGAAAGGAGGATGGGGGCACGGCTAGAGAAAGCACTGAGAAGGCCACAGTCCAGGTCACAGTGACAATCCTATACCTAGAGAAGGCAAGGGTATTACACTGTGGGTGGTGAACCAAGGAGAGAGGGAAGTGACCATGGGACCAGAGATGGAGTTTTATTGTTTTGTTTTTGTTTTTTAAGTATTTTCAAGGGCTGGAGAGATGGCTTAGAGGTTAAGGCGGGTGTGGTGGCTCGAATCTTTAATCCCAGTACTCAGGAGAGATAGGAGGGTTGTCCTGAGTGTGAGACTTGCCCAGGCTATAGAGTGAGTTCTAGGTTAGCTTGGGCTAGAGTGAGACTCTACCTCAAAAAATAACAATAATAATAAAAGTCCCAATGAGCCACATCCCCTCCCAGACACCACCAATAATTCAGTGTTAAAACCAATAGATAAGTCATTCTCCCCATAGAAAGACAACACGAAGAGAGAAACTACCTAAGAGATATGAGAGGTGGTACATGACTCAGAGCTACCTCCAGGGTCAGGAATCATTCCTGCTTTGCTGACACCATCTAACTAGGGTGCAGCTCAACACCTGGCCATGTCTTTCTGACGCACACACAGTGGTACATCTGGCCATGTCTTTCTAATGCACACACAGTGGTACATCTGGCCATGTCTTTCTGACGCACACACAGTGGTACATCTGGCCATGTCTTTCTAACGCACACACTGTGACTGAAATCTTCAGGAAGCAAGAAGGTAACTTCCAGGGAAGAAATGAACAGCTCCTACACATTTGCAAGAAAAACATGTTCTATGTGCCTTTCCTTTGAAAAGGTGATCATGGGGCTGGGGAGATGACCAGTGGATAAAGAAGCTTGCTTGCAAAGCCTGTCAGCTTAGCTTGGCCTAGGGTTCGATTCCCCAGTAACCATGTAAAGTCACATACGCAAAGTGGTGCATGCATCTGGAGTCGATTTGCATTGGCAGGAGGCCCTGGTACACTCACACTCTCTCTTTTTGTCTTTCTCCCCTCAAAATAAATACGTATATTAAAAGCAAAGAGTTGGCCTGGAGAGATGGCTCAGTGGTTAAAGCACTTGCCTGCAAAACCTAATGACCCTGGTTTGTACTGATTCCCCAGTCCCCACGTAAAGCCAGACGCACAATCTGGCACATATATCTGGAGTTCCTTTGCAGTGGCTAGAGGCCCTGGCATGCCCAGTCTCTCTCTGTGTCTGTCTCTCTTCTCTCTGTCTCCCTTTGCTTGCAAATAAATAAATAATATTAAAAAATAAAAATAAATTTTAAAAAACTACAAAAACAAAAAGGTGACACCTAGTCAGACGACAGAAGACCCTGCAAACTCTACGACCGGCCAAGCCAAATGTACCAACTGGTGCAATGATGGCATGTCTGTTATGGAGAAACCAACTGCTCTCTGATTGGACTTGAGGCCCGATCCATGGGAGGGAATTCCAGCCTGGTACTGAAAACCTAATCGAAAGCCTATGACTTGGGAGGTTTTAAGGCCTGGGGTGGATGGAGAACTACTACTGGTGTCTGGCTAAATATATTCTACCCACCAAAGAGCCCTCTAAATACTTAATGTTTATGCTCTTATATTAATGTTCCTCTTGCTTTTGGTTAGAGAAGCTTCCTTCTCTTTTCAAATGGCAGTGACCACTGGGGTGTCTCAAAGCTCACCAAAGTGCTGAGAAGTGACAGTGGAATGTTCAATGATACGTCTCTATCACCCCCTCCAAGGCTCAGGGACCCTTCGGAAGAGGTGGTGGAAAGATTATAAGAGCCAAAGGAAAGGAAGGAGTGCTTAAGACACTGTTCCAAACACAAAGGGGCCATGCCCTTCACGACCACCTACACAGACATGCATGATGGGAGAAGAAATAAAGACATCTAAGTATCAGAGAAACTAATCAGAAGGAAGACAGGATTTAATGAAGGAAGGATTGGGGAGGGGGGAATGGAAGGTGCTGGGAGGGGATAATTATCATAGTATATTGTTTATATTTATGGAAATTGTCAATAAAAGGTTTTTTTTTAAGTTGGAGTTACTGGTTTGTTCTCTTTAATTCACTTGTAGCTTGGGAAGACTCGCTTACAAGCAGGATATCTTTCTCCCTGAACCAGGCAGGAAAGGAAGAAGGCAGACCCCTGGGAAGTATGGCCAGGTCACTGGGAAGATGGAGCAGTAAGTTCCCTTGAGCCCAGAAATTTGGGGCCAGCCTGGGCAACATAGGAAGACTTTGTCTTTAAAATGAAATAAAATAAATGAGGTTGGCCCAGGAAAGAAACCCAGTTTGTGGTATGGCACACTGGCCTCTCTGCCCCTTCACAATTGTGTGACCACAGTGATTTCAGCTCAACCATCTCTAGCTACAAGATGTAGGACTCAGGTAGAAAGACCCCATGTGTTCCTACATGTGCCTTCTATTGCAAAAGACACAATGTCCAAAGCATCTTCAAGAAGAATTTCCATGCAGTATCCAGAAATCCACACAGACACCAAGACGGATGGTGGGCACTGCTGATAGCCTGGGGTCTCTGTTGCCCACTGGCTGTGAGGGTCCTGGCACCCTATTTCTCTGGAAACTTCTCCACAGAACAGCTCCCCAAGAGGCCTGACCATACTTCCTCTGTCTGCTTTCCTTCCTTTTATTCCTTCCCTTTTTCTGTTGTTTTTTTGTTTTGTTCTGTTCTGTTTTGTTTCAAGGTCAGGTCTCACTCCTGCCAGACAGACCAGACCAAGATTTTACTGTAGCCCCAGGTCGCTCCTTGAACTGATGGTGATCCTCCTGCATTACCTCCACAGGGCTGGGACTAAAGGCATGCACCACTATGCCTGCCTTTTTCCCTTCTTTTCTCATTTGCTTTTGAGACAGAGTCCTGATATACACTTTAGACTGCCTTGGAACTCACAATCCTGTTCAGTCTACCGAGCAGGGTACTGGGATTACAGGTGTGTACCACCACACCTGGCCATGTGATCATCCTGTGTTTTCCTCTTCCTCCTATTCTTCTTTAAGAAAAGTGTCAGGACTGACTTTTACTGAGTCCCATAATGCCTTTACCTCAGTCCCATATTGAGACAGCTAGAATCCAACATTTATGAATTTTGAAGGGAACACTGGAAATAGAAAGGGAATCAATATTTAAATATGAAAATCAGCCTCTGAGTACCGAATGTTCTCGAATTACATGTCACTATGGAGTCAAGGATCAGGGGAGACAGGATGATGTCTGGAATGGGGAGTGTCGGGAAAGAGAATGCCCTGTACCACAGAGAGAGAGCTCATCAAGCAAGTCACTCTGGGATCCAGAGACCAACCCCCCCTGGTATTTTCCAGAACGTGGGCATGTTTATTGCCCTGCCCGGCTGCCCTAGAGCACTTACCAGTGTTTCCAACTTGGCATTCCCCCAACCTTAGAACAATGATTGCTTTTCTCTCGCTATAATTATGCTGCCTGGTTCATTAGAGACCCATTTTGTCTTTCTGCATTGAGTCCACAGCACTCTGACTCCTTCCAAAGAAATGTGATTGTGTTTCGTATATTAAAAAAAAAAATCCAAAGGAGAAATTCGTAAAGGGAGAAATATTTTGGTGAGAAGGAATGAAGTATGTCCTGTAACTTCATTGTTTATCTCAACTACAATATGTTTTTTTTTTTAAGAGAGAAGCATGTTTGAGCCGGGCGTGGTGGCGCACGCCTTGAATCCCAGCACTTGGGAGGCAGAGGTAGGAGGATCACCATGAGTTCAAGGCCACCCTGAGACTACACAGTGAATTCCAGGTCAGCCTGGACTAGAGCGAGACCCTACCAAAAAAAAAAAGAGAGAGAGAGAGAGAGAGAGAGAGAGAGAGAGAGAGAGAAGCATGTTTACATGATATATGTGTGAGTGTTTCATGGGTATCGCTGGGTCTTGTAATCAAGCCTCCTGGTTTTTGCATCGCTTGGTTCACTCACTTGCTCACTCAATCCATTCATCCTATAGAAACTTCTCGAGTATTTACTATGTGCTTGGAGCACTGAATCCATGCAAATCAGTCAATATTGTCATTCGGGAAGGTGACTCCTTGCAGGAACAGTGGGGGTGCACTGGCCCATGGCCGGGATGAGGAGAGAAAGGCAAGGGCAGTCAGAGCTTCTGTTTTCTGAAGCTGAGCTGTAACAGGGGACAGGGGACAGAGGAGCTGCAAGGCTCTAGGGGTACGCAGGAGATTCCCCCCACCTCTCCATCCACCCCCCAGGGCAAATAGCTATACTAAGAGAAGTCTGAGAAATTTGGGGTAATCAAGGAGCAGTTTGGGCTGAAAAATGGTACCATCTAGAGGTGCGCACCTTTAATCCCAGCACTTGGGAGGCAGAGGTAGGAGGATCGATGTGAGTTTGAGGCCAGCCTGGAGCTACAAGAGTGAGTTTCAGATCAGCGTGGGCTAGAGTGACACCCTGCCTGGGGGAAGGGGGGAATCACGCTATCTATTATGGTAAAGATTTAATAAGACAATGAGTGTGACAGAATGTGATGAACTCCTTAGTAAGACCATGAGAAGGAGCTGTTCGGTGGTTCTAGAATGCTGAAACCATCTACATTTTACAAGGATCATCATCTACCTACATTTAGAAGAGACGGGGCTGGGGAGACGGCTCAGTGGTTACAGGCACTTGTTTGCAAAGCCTGCAAACCTGGGTCCAATTCCCGAGTCCCCATGTAAAGCCACATCCACAAAGTGGTGCATGCACCTGCAGTCCATCTGCAGTGACAGGAGGCCCTGGTAGCCCTATTCTTGCGCTCTCTCTCTCTCTCTCTCTCTCTCTCTCTCTCTCTCTCCTTGCAAATAAATAAATACAAAGTAGAAACAAAGTAAGGAAGGGAGGGAGGACAGGAGGGAGGGAGGGAAGAAAGAGGCAGGCAGGCAGGCAGGCATGGTGGCACACACCTTCAATCCCAGCGCTTGGGAGGCAGAGGTAGGAGGATCTCCTTGAGTTCAAGGCCAGCCTGGACTATAAAGTGAGTTCCAGGGTCAGCCTGGGCTAAAGTGAGATCCTACCTTGAAAAGAGCAAGAAGGAAACACTAGGTAAGGACACTACACTTCAATCCCTATCTCCCACTTGCTAATTAAAACAAAAGGAGAGATAGGTTCATCCAAACACCTCATCCCTCAATATATATCCCTGAGGGGTTGGGATAGGGTCCAGGGTTCCTTTTGGCTGATCCAGATTTACAGCTGCTCAGGTCCCCTTCATACATTGGGGTAGTGTTTGCATATAATTTATGCACATCTTCCCATATACCTTAAATCATCTCTTGATTGCGTGCACTGCCCAATACATTGCAAATAACTTATATTTCATTGTTTAGGAAATCGTGACAAGCAAAAAGGCCTTGGACATATTCAATAGGGACACAGTTTTGTTTGGTTTGCCCTCAAACGTTGTCCATCCAAGGTTGGTTGAACCCCACGGATGTGGAACCTGAGTGTGAACCGTGAAATCTCACATACCTGGAATCCTATTGAGCGTCACCCAGAAATGTTCGTCAGGACTGAACGTGTCCTTGGACCACTGGAGCAAATCCACGGCCCGTGGGTCATGGAGAACGAAGTTGACAAAGTCTCTTGAAAGAGCCACGTAGGCAGAGCCGAAGTAAATGGTGAGATTGTGGGGAGGCGGGGGCTTCAGGGCCGAGGTGCGGATGACGTAGGAGAGCTCCTGGCTCAGGTGCTCACGGTGGACATACTTGGTCCTTCCCAAGGCATGGGCCGGGGGCAGCACCCCTGGGGTGAGATTCTTCCCTTTCAGTCCTTTCAGGTAGCGAACTATTTCCTTGTTGGTTTTCAGGGGGAAGTCCTGGCCACAGGTGTTGATGACATACTTCCAAGGGACCTTGGAGGTGGCCAGGTCTTTGATGCAGTTCAGGTCAGCCTGGAGCCGGGAGATCCCACCATACACAACGGGTTCCATCTTGGAAGCCAGGAAAGCATTGGGGAAACAGTTCAGTAACTGTTCCACCGAGTCTTTAAACTCAACCGTGGCCTTTTCGTCCACGTGGACACAGTATATATTCTGGGGCATGAAGATGGCCCTGAAGAGTCTTGCAAAGGTGTCAAAATTATGATGGATGACCATGACATATGCCAAAGGAAATTCCAGCTCCTCTTGAGATAAAGGGGCCGTGATATAGTGGCTGTGGGTCAAGTATTCCTTGCAGGAAGACTTCTCATAGATCGTGAGTTTGTTTCTCCACAGGAAAGGGGTTTTCCCGTTGATGAAGGATGTGCAAACCTGGGTGAGCATCAGCGTGTCTGAGATATTTAACTTCTGGAAGCTTTGATCTCCCCCAAAACTCAACACGTAGAACACGATACAGACGATCACGGTGGACACAGAAACTATAAAGAGGAATCGCATGGATGAAGGCATGCCTCAAGGAACCGCGAGATGTCCCAGGCTGGCCAGGCTGAGATGTCCCAGGCTGTCCAGGCTGAGGTGTCCCAGGTTGAGATGTCCCAAGCTGCTCAGGCTGAGGTGTCCCAGGCTGAGATGTCCCAAGCTGGCCAGGCTGAGGTGTCCAGGCTGTCCAGGCTTAGGTGTCCCAGGCTATCCAGACTGAGATGTCCCAAGTTGTCCAGGCTGAGGTGTCCCAGGCTGAGATGTCCCAAGCTGTCCAGGCTTAGGTGTCCAGGGCTGTCCAGGCTGAGGAGTCCAGGCTGGCCAGATCTGTAATGTCCTCCTTTCCCAGGCTGACTCCTGCCTCTGGGTCCTCCCTGGTTCTCACTCCAGACGCCCTGGGATCGGTCTGTGTCACCGCAGGAGGCTGGGGCTCGGCCTGGAAGCCGGTCCCGCCTCCCTCCAGCCTCCTTTGTCTAAATCCCAGCAGCAGGCTGCTTCCTCCTCCCCCGGCCTCCGGGTTTGCATCAGCCGGCCTGGGTGCCCCCTCCCCACCCAGCTCCCTTCTCCTGCCCCCCTGCACACCGAGCTGCCCGGGGGACCTCGGAGGCTTCCTTCCCTCCTCGGGGCTGCCTCCTGGCCCCCACGATCCTGGCCTCCAGCCGGCACCAGGTCACCCCAAGGCCGGGAGAGGAGGTGACACAGCCTGGGCTCTGCCACGACTCGGTTTCGGACGCCCCGATCGATTCAAAGGACAGCATCCGAAAGAAAAGCAAACCTCCATCGCGGCTCCATTGCAATGTTTTCTGGCCCCACCCCGCCGGTTTCCAAAACAAGAGCTCCCTGGAGGAGGGGTTCCGGTCCCAGGGGATCTGTGGGGGTGGGGTGGGGGCAGTGACTGAAATGGACCCCCTCCTCTCGCTTCCAGTGTCCTCTGGCGTTTCTCTCATAGAATGGTGGAGACAGAACAGTCGGGACTGAGAACACACACACACACACACACACACACACACACACACATATTCCCAGGCCCAGGTGAAAATTAAACTCCCCTCTCCTCTTGCTGCAAAGGCTTTGTCTGTTTATTACCAGATATTTCTATAACATATATATATGTATATATATATATGTGTGCATAATATATATGTATAATATGTATAATATATCTATCTATATGTCATTTATATGTTTATCTCCCCTTGTCTGCAGAAAGGAGTGTGGCCTCCCATGATGTTCAGATCGGGCATCTAAAGGACACCAGAGTTAAACCACCCAGCCAGCAGGACCCAGTGCTCAGAGAGATGTGCTTCAAGGCTGAGAGGAGTGAGTACCAAGCTCTTTTATTTAGAAGTTTCTCATC
>PVHP010048204.1:0-12603 GCA_004024765.1 Zapus hudsonius | reverse complement strand
TCCTCTGCTAACATCACCATTCTATCCATGTATAGAGTCACGTAGCCCCCTCAATTTATCTATGTAAATTAGGATACTGGCCCCTACCAATCAAACTCATGAGATGCCCACAGATCTTGCTTCCTATGCTTCTACCTCTGACTTTTCTCTATATAAACAGCTGTTATCTACCAATAAAATGAGAACTGCCCACTGCCGCGTTCTCCCGAGATAGTCGGCTCACGGCTATTCCAAGCCACTGCTCACCCAGCTCACGTGGGTGAACGGGGAGTTGATGCGCGCTGCAACCCCCTAAGTAACCCACGGACCCAGACAAGAGGAACTCAGAGAGAGCTAACAGTGTTGGCATGGGCAGGAATCTGATTTAACTGGGTCTAGAAAGGCTGGTACAACTTCATTCGTCTTTTATGTATTTTAAAAATATTTTAACATATGTATATATATTACTTTTAATAACACACTTGAATTGTTCCCCTCTTGATTGTAAAATTATTGTGCGATCACTGTACAAAACTTTAACTAGATAAAATAAACAACAAAAGAAGAGAATGAAGACCACCCCTAACACAAGTGGTTTTTACATATGCATTTGCATGTTGGCATCTAATAGGTGAAAAGAATCTGCCCTTGTTGCTGTGACAAAATACCTAATAGGAAGTAACTCACAGAAAGAAGGGTTTATTTTGGTTTCTAGTTGGAGGGGATGCAGTCCATCATAATGGGGAAAGCATGGAAGCCACAGCATGGAGAGCAGGTTGCATTCAGTCCATAGTCAGGAAGCAGAGAGGGATTAAAGTTGCTGCTTAGCTATCTAATTGCTTTTTCAGCTATCTATTTTATCCTTTTTATTCAGACGGAGGCCCCAGCCCATGACATGGTGCTGCCCATAGTTACAGCGGGTCTTCCCCCCTCAATTAACCTAATCTAGAACCCCCCTCACAGACATGCCCAGAGATTTGTTTTCTAGATGATTCTAGATTCAGTCAAATTGGAAATTGGAATTGTTACAGTGTGTGTGTGTGTGTATGTGTGTATGTATGTGTGTGTATGCGTATGTGTGTATGTGCGTGTATTTGTGTGTATGTGTATGTGTGTATGTGCGTGTATTTGTGTGTATGTGTATGTGTGTGTATTTGTGTGTGTATATATGTATGTGTGTATGCATGTGTGTATGTGTGTATTGTGTATGTGTGTGTATGTGTGTGTGTTTATATGTGTGTATGTGTGTTTATGTGTGTGTATGTGTGTGTGTATGTGTTGCATTGCACCATGGCACATGCCTGTAATCCAAGCCCTCAGAGGCTGAGGCAGGAGGAACACACACATTTGAGGACAGCCTTGCTTGGCTCCATTGTGTGATCATATCTTATAAAACAAAAAAGAGCAAAGTCAAACAATGAAAACTAAGCAATCACCAGCAGGGTGAGGGGATGCCACAAAAGAAAAACAGAAAAAGAAAGAAAGAATATGCGAAAACAGAGGTCTATCCACTCAGCTCAGTGATTTCCACAGCTCAGGCAATCACTTTAGATGTCGGATGCTCAGATTGCATGCGCATTGAGCAAGATTCATTTCAAGATCTTCCCATGTAAAAAGAAAAAAAAAGAATCTTGGCAGTTGGGGTCCAGGCATTGATTTTTTAAAATTGATATCTTTGTTATCCATAATTAATTAGATACATTGTATGAGCACATCTAATGATTGTACCCCCATTTCCTTCCTCCCTGTTCCCAATCCTCTGGGATCCTCCTCAGTGGGCGTACTGGATCAATCCATGGACTAGGGGGTTATGAATAGTACGAGAGGTAGCCAGTTTCCCCCCAACTTTTGTGTGTTGTTGCTGAGGGGGAATGTCTCTGGATATTCTCCCCCACCATGGCTTTTATATTCTTTCTGCCCCCTCTTCCGCTCAGTTCCTTGAGTCACGGTGGCATTCTTTTTAAGCACCTCAACTTTCATAAGCATCATTTGATCTGTGGTGCCTGTCACTCACAAAAGCAAACAAGTAGGGACAGGAATTGAAGCCTACAGCTAAGCTTCATTCAGAGCTGCAGCTGACAAGACAGAGGACTAGAGTCAACCAAAATATACATTTTTTTTTTTTAGTAAGGGAAAGCAGATTTATTGGAAAAAAAAAAAAAAGATTGAAGAGCCCTGAAGAGTCAGGGTAAACATGCTTAGGATTTTGGGAGGCATCCAAAGAAGAGAAAGAAAGAGGAAGAGATGTTATGGATTGCAACTGAGAAAATAGCATTTTCCCTAACTTTAGCTACAAACCCAGGAGGGTGATTTTCCTTTAAGAAATCTAGGTCCTTAGTTTAGGCAAATGGCAGTGAATTAGGAACCAGGCTGCCAGTTCATGGGGGGTAAGGAGAGTGCATCTGGCATAACATTTAGGACTGTCTTCACTTAGGATAGGTATGCGGAGCATTTATGGCTGTGTTCAACCAGGCAGTGTTGACAAAGGCACTACTCAGCTAAGATAAAGATATCCAGGGCCGGGCGTGGTGGCTCATGCCTTTAATCCCAGCACTTGGGAGGTAGAGGTAGGAGGATCACCATGAGTTCAAGGCCAGCCTGAGACTACATAGTGAATTCCAGTTCAGCCTGGACTCGAGCAAGACCCTTCCTCGAAAAACAAATAAACAAAAAAAGATATCCCAATCTCTGCCTGTCAGAGCAGGGACCTGAAATAATGTTATTTATGATAGAAATGCATTCCCTCTCACTGCAAATGTCCTGCTGAGTGTTTGTTTTCATCCTCCATCAAATTGGGATTGATAATGTTTACTGTTAAAATGTTAATTCTTAGGAGGTGAGCTCATGCTGTCTTATGTATAAAAACCTGTGAGAACCCAGGAGGGGGCGGGTCTGTTTTCAAGCCTTGCCATGCTCTGCAGAGGCTTGGGGGCACCGACCTTCAGCTGATGAATAATATTTATTTATTTATTTATTTATTTATTGGTTTTTCGAGGTAGGGTCTCGCTCTAGCCCAGGCTGACCTGGAATTCACTGTGTAGTCTCAGGCTGGCCTCGAACTCACAGCGCTCCTCCTACCTCTGCCTCCAGAGTGCTGGGATTAAAGGCGTGCGCCACCATGCCCAGCTGTTTTGATTTTTAATAATGACTGTTTTAAACTTATTAATTCTTGGGTGGTCACTTGAGCATACTTCACAAAGGGAAAAGCTACACCTTTTCAAGTTTTGTGCAGTTTACTCTGACCTGTAACATGCTTAGGTACTCTAATTTTGTCCTCATCTGTTTTTTCTTCAAAAATGTTTCTTTAATATTTTACTTTATTTATTTGAGAGAGATAGAGACAGAGAAGAGAAAGGTAGAGGCAAAGAGAGAGATAGAGAGAGAGAATATGGGCCCACCAGAACCTGCCACTGCAAACAAACTCCAAACACATGCACCACTTTGTGCATCTGGCTTTATGTGGGTACTGGGGAATTAAACTCAGGCCATCAGGCTTTGCAAGCAAGCACCATTAACAGATGAGCCATCTCTCCAGCCCAAATAACATTTTTCTATTTGTCATTGTTCCCTAACCAATGACAATTATTTATATGGCATTTGCATTGTATTGGGCACTGTTTACCATTTAAGGATGTCTTGAAGTATATGGAGGCCAGGCATTGTGGTACAGGCCTGTCATCCCAGCACTTGGGAAGTCAAGACAGATAACTATAAATTCAAAGCCAGCCTGTGCTACATAGTGTGTTTGAGGCCAGTGTGATGGTTAAGTTTTGTTGTCAACTTGACCTTTCAAATAATCTTGGGTGGGTCTCTGAGGATATTCACAGGCAGGCAGCCTCTCAGTAGGGGGCAGGATGTAAGGAAGCTCAAAGGAGCTAGAAGTAAACATCCTTTCCTGTGTGGGCAGTGCAGGAAGGAAATTCCAAAGACTCAGGAAGCCATTAAGTCTGGGATAGAATTGCAAGACCCCACCCTAGGGTATATAAAGGTGAAAGAATTCTCTCCTTGCCCTCCTGCATGTTTGCTGTTCTGTGTGTGGTGTTGGTGATGGGTTTCTCTCTCTGCTTGGACCTGTGAAAGGGGAGCAGCTTCTTTTGCATTCTGGAACTTCCCCTGTATCTATAGCTACAAATAAATACTTTCCTCCCCCAAATTGTGCCTCATTTGAAGATTCATTCCAGCAGCGTGTGGCTGACTGTGACAGCCAGTTTGAACAACATAGTGAGACCTTGTCTAAAAAAAAAAATGAGCAAAAGATAAGGTATATGGGAAAATATGTGGAGGTTTATGCAAATACAGTGTCATTTTGAGAGAAGGAACTTGAGCATCCCAGGACTTGGTATCCACAGGGAATCCTGGAACTAATCTTGGTTATGCCTGGGTGACTGACTACACCTGACAGAGGCAGAGGAAGAATTTGGAGTCACAAGTTTTCTACAGTGAATTCTCTAAGAAAAGGATGCTCAGGGAGTTAGACTCAGGAAAGAATCCTTTCATAAGTAAACCCCAAATTCACTTCTTTTGCTTGAGAAGGACCATAAACATAGAAATATAGAAATTTCAGTCCCCTGTATGGGTTCCTTCTTATGAATGGTTCATTGAAATTAGCATGTGAATGTTTCCTTTTGATGTTGACAGGCAAGAGTATTTTCATTGACTGAGTCAATAAACGTTTATGAAGCAGCTACTCTGAGTCAAGCAGTACATTAGGCATGAACCAGGTGGAAACTCCCCTCAAAGAACCTCAAGGCACCAAGTAAACAGATGAGTAAATGAAGAATTTAGATGTCCTATGAGAACCCTTCAGAATACTAAAGTTATCTATCTTGTAACCCACACACCTCCCAACAGAAAGGAAAGCATAAACCCACATAAAAATTTGGACAGGGCCAGAGAAATGGCTCTGAGGTTAAGGTGCTTGCTTGCAAAGCCTAAAGACCCTGTTTTGATTCCCCAAGTACTCACGTAGAGCCAGACGCACAAAGTGGTGCATGTGTCTAGAATTCATTTTCAGTGACTGGAGACCCTGGCACACCCATTCTCTCTCTTTCTCTCCCCCCTCTCCTTATAAATAAAAATAAATAAATATAATTTTTATAAAAACTTGTACACAGAAGTACACTGCAGCAACATAGAAACCACGATGGACACATGGCTGGGAAGGTGGCTTGGTGGATACAGCGCTTACTGTGCAACACGAAGACCCGAGTGGATCTTGGGCACCTATGTAAATGCTAGGCCTTAGGTACTGGAGGCAAGTGCCTTAACCTCTGAGCCATCTGTCCAGCCCCCAGCCTGTTTATTTACTCTGCCTCAGTTACCTTTCTACCATCAACATTTATTTCCAGGCTTATGGTTAAGTGGATGCAAGATATGAACATACAAATCTTACAGGAGGAGAACTGCAGCCGGGTGTGGATCTAGTGACAGTCACCATTGAAAAAACACTAAGCACTATCTCAAGAATAATTCTTCATCTGGTAGCCAAACATTGGTGATGGGTCAGATACATACATGGCCACCTCAAAAACACATCACTGAAGGACTATTCTGACTTCATCAGAGCTCACATTTCTAGAAATCCACTTCCTCCCCTCCATGGGGAGCAGGGAGGCTGCGATGTGTGTGGTTATAAAAAAAGTATGCTTGGGCTGGAGAGATGGCTCAGCTACTGAGGAACTTGCCTACAAAGCCTAATGATCTGGGTTTAATTTCGCAGTATCCACATAAAGCCAGATGCATAAAGTGGTTCATGCATCTAGAGTTTGCTGGCAGCAGCTGGAAGCCCTGACATGCCCAATGCCCATTCTCTCTCTCTCTCTCTCTCTCTCTCTCTCTCTCTCTCTCTCTCTCTCTCTCTCTCTCTCTCTCCTTCAAACAAATAAATAATGATTATCTGTGATTTTCCTCAAATGCTTCACCCTACTCCACTTCTCCTGTGGAAAGCTGATCGACAGTTCCTGGATATTTAACCTAGGGTCCCCACAAGCTGGGCAAGCTCTCTACCACTGAAATGTATCCCTAGCCCAAGGGTCCACGATTTGCTTGGAACAATGTAGCAAGGGAGAAGGTTCTGTTGTTGGCATCAGAATGGCCCGTGTGTTTGTGAGCCCAGGCATTAGGGTCCCTCCTTGCCTGATATTTGAATGGAAATAATGCTCCATTGAGCTTCTCTTCCTCTCTTCCTCTCTCCAATATGCTCCAGCCCTGGAGACTAGGGTCCTAACTGCCCTGGAGCAGATGCCTAGAGCTCTTCCATACATGCCCTTGGCCTCTGGGCTCAGCTTCTTCCCAGCATTCTTCCCAGCCCCTCCTCTGGCTGGCATGGATGCTGGAAAGGACACTTTCAAACCTGTCTCTGCCAGGGGCCCCGACTACAAGCTCTGCTTCTTTAGAGGTTTTGCCAGGTGCCAAAAACATCTCTGGTGCTCCAGCCAGGAGCAGCCAATGGAAACAGCAGCCAGGACCCCTCCCACTCTCCCCAAGTGGCATCCCAGCCTCCTGCCTCTAGCTTCCCTCTCTTTGGCTTGTCTGACTCAGAAGTGAGGACCAGGCAGGCAGGCACGCGGCAGCATTGGGGGCCGTAGGACACCTCACCTCATCTACCCTGTGGTCCTAAAGGCACACTACAAAGATGTCCTGCAGACAGCTCTTCCTCCTGTCCACTCTCTCAGCCATGGTGCTCCTGTGTAGTGAGTATGGGATGGTCAAGGACACAGTATGTTGGCCACGTAGTAAGACTTTCTATATAGGCACAGATTAGGAAGGGGGTATGCTTACTAAAGATGACCATTCTTGAGTGTGTTTATGTGTGGGTTTGTGGGAGGGGATGCACCAGACAGAGTGCAATGTAGACAAAAATAGCAAAGAAAGGAAAAAATAGGAAAGCAGCTCACGTGGGAGACAGGCTTTGTGGCTGGTATGTGAGGGGCAGAGCACCTTATGTGAGTCCTGAGCTACTAAGCCCAGGACATACGACTGAAGCCCCTCCAGTCCTTTCTCTGTACCTATATCCCACAGTGCTGCAGGAGGGGTCCAGTGCATCTGTGGGCAGCACACAGACAGCTGGAGAGGAGGCCCAGGAAGGTGAGTATGGGGACCACCCTTGGTCGCTGGGTAGGTGGATCCCAGCTCCCGGGCACTCCCCTGCTGGTTGTGACAAGCCCCTCTCCAATTTCAGGTGTGAAACAGATTTTCATGGAAGAATCAGATGCCTCAAATTTCCTCAAGAGACGTGGCAAGCGATCCCCCAAATCCCGAGATGAGGTCAATGGTAAGGATGCTGGGTCGTTTCCCATAGTGATGACCAAGGCCCTTGGGATCAGGGCAACTGTAGTTCTGAATTAGAAATGATGCCATATTTCCTTGGCAGGGAGTCACAAGTTGGCTTGAATGTGGTGCAAGGGTAGGAACAAAAGGAGGTATGACAGACACATCAAGAGCACCCAAGATGTATCTGAATTCAGAAGAGAAACAATGCAAAGAGAAAAATCTCTGCTTTAGTCAAAGGGAGCCAAACACTTCCGTGTGCTTGTGGGGTTATTGGAATGGTTCAGTTTGGCAAAGAGCAACAGTGTGGCACACAGGGGAGGATCACAGGGGACCAGAGTCTGAGAAGTGTGGGATTGGTGACAGCTCTGCAGCTAAGAGCCTTCAGCCACTTCCACCCATGGTCCAAATTTCCTAATTTATAAGCCCACGATTGAACTGTGTTCAGTCAATAGTATTTTTCATAGTTTTAATAGCTAGGTCATTTGAGAGAGTGTGTCTCCACACTCCGAAGACACTGTGTGCCCACAGCTGTGAGACCCTCATGTCTGTGACCTGCTGATCCTTAGGCATTTGGGTTTTCTACCCTGAACTCAATTCTTCCAAGACTCTGAGCTCAGACTTGTCCCGGCCAAGTCTATGGCTCCATTCTCTGCTTGCACGTGTGGATGAATGAACTCTTTGTGTCTCTCGGTGCACTCAGCAAGGTGACTTCTTGTACAGTAAAAATAGCAGAACTGTTTTCAAAAGATGGGGATGAACAGAGCTGGAAATGCTTGCAGAAGAGCTCCTTTCTCTTCTTTATCAATTGGATGTGCATAACTACACCGACAATCTCCAGACCTCACACAGGTCGGGATTTGAAATGGGGCCAATGCCAAGCAATACTCAAAGGCTGTGGTGTAGGTGAGTTGTTTGTTCCTGGTTGCAATCAGAGAAGCCACTTCTAACACACTTCCAGGGCATGGAGGACAGATGTGACTTTAGGAAGACAATTCTCTTCTGTCCTCTGAAGCTGACTCAGAATAACGAGGTGAACAATTAAGCCTGAGGTTTAACCTTGGATGGCAGCTCAGTGCATCTGGCAGATGGTCACCTGGCCAAGTCCTGTGGACAGGCAAGGAAGCAGTCACCCTGTAGTCAGCTTGAACTTGGAATCACGCAGTGGGGCTTTGATCTCTCTAAGCTAACTTTTGGATAAGGAGAACCACATGAAAGGGGGCTGGGGATATGGCTCAGCAGTTGAAAGTTCTTGCTTGCAAAGCCTGCAGGCCTGGGTTCAATTTCCTAACTACCCACATAAAGCCAGATTCAAAAAGCATCACAAGCATCTGGTGTTCATTTGTAGTGGCAAGAGAACCTTGCACACATGCAGTCATACACACATGTATACACACACACACACACACACACACACACACACACACAAAGAAACAGAGAGAGGAAAGAAGGGTGGAAGGAGCATCTAGCAAATGTATATTCTTGAGAAGGAATGCATGCAATACAGAGGTGGTGCCCAGTGTAAATAACTCTTTGTATGGAGAATTAAATCATTCTCGGGCACTGCTGTACCAAAGGCCAAAATTTTGTCACCTCTAAAAAGGCAACTTGGGAAGATGGTTTCTTTCCCTAATTCCACGAGGGATGGAAGGTACTTCTTTTTTTTTATTTTTTAAAATATTTTATTTATTCATTTTCAAGCAGACAGATACAGAGAGAGAGAGAGAGAGCACACCAGGGCCACCACCTTGTGGGTGTGGCTTATGTGGGACCTGGGGAATTGAACCCAGGGCCTTAGGCACTAGAGGCAAGTGCCTTAACCACTGAGCCATCTCTCCAACCCTGGAGGGTACTTCTTGAGGAAAGGCTGTCAGTCACTGAATCATTGCCTAAACTGTAAGCCCGGCTCTCTCTGCTGCAGCTTTAGGTATCTCTAGCAACATCAGCGCCTCTTTTAAGACCCAGGGGAGACACAGCTATGCCAAGTGCACTCTGGCCTCAGCTCTGTTTCAGAGCTGTGAGACCTCCATTAGGTCCCTGTGCCTCCCCGAGCCTGAACTCCCTCTTGAGGAATTGGTAGAGTGAGTAGAGGAAACAGACTACATATCCTTTATGTCAGGCTCAAAGTCCCTGATGCTGTGTAGGTAAAGGCAGAACTTTGTGGAAAAACAGAACTTACCTGAAGAATTTGCATGAACACCAATTCACAGACAACTTGGTTTTGAACGCGTTAAATAAGATAAATACATCACAAACAACTAGTGTTTATAGAGTTTACTTCATGTAAGCTCATTTCTAAAATGGATTTGATATGCATTCTTTTTTCTCCCACACCCACCATGACTGGGGATTGAAGCCAGGGTCTTGTACATGCTAGGCAAGCACCCAATCACTGAGCTAGAGCCCCAACTTGAGATCATTTCTAGTATCACAATTTTTCTAAGAAATCCAGTATTTCTATAATGAGGGGAGGACCTTGTTTTTTTCTGTTTTTTCATTCCTCATGCAAATTGGAGTTGTGGGGGCAGTAGGCGCACAGCAGTTCACCCCTGATGTTTGGGGAAGCCCAACCTGAGACTGTGAGGGGGTCTGAGGGGCCAGCTCTGCCTGAAGTGGATGTGCCTACAGACCACCGAGTTTTCCAGTGGAAGCACTGGTTAGAAGAAACTTGAAAATAACCAGCTTTGAAGACCATTCCCCAGACCGCCACAGCTGTCGTAGATATCTGCTCTGGCAGCCATCAGGCTTGGCGGAAGTTCAATTTGAGTATTGTTTTGTGATTCCGGGGATCCAACTCAAGGTCTTACAGATGCTAGGCAGGTGTTCGACACCAGTGAACTTGCAGGTATTAATCAATGTGAGATGGACTTTAAATCTGATCAGTCCTTTGGAGCTCACGTATCCTCATGGAAGTTCAAGTTTCTAAGTGGCCTGGTATACTAGGACCACTAATTCTGTGACCTTATTTCCCCTTACCCTTTTGTGCTTCTGTCTTCTCATCTGATAGGTGGTCTCAGGGCCCTTCAATTTTGTCATCCATGCCAGGAGTGAGCCACTTTAACGAACCCCCAGCCTCCACCCCTCCTCACTTCAGATCCAGCTTCTTGGGTACATGGCAGTGTCCCCCTTTCTTGAAGGCAACTCTTCCTCTTATTTCTTTCATAGCGGAAAACAGGCAGAAGCTGCGGGCTGATGAGCTGCGGAGAGAATACTATGAGGAGCAAAGGAACGAATTTGAGAACTTTGTGGAGGAACAAAAGGATGGTAAGAACTCTCCAGCCAGTATCCTGGGGGGGGGGAACCCCATGGCTTGCCTCCTTGTCTTTTCTCTAGATGTTGGTTGGAGGAGGGAAGTAAGGGAATTCATACCTATGGAATCCTGAAAAGAAGGGAGGTCACAAAGATGGCTGTACAGAACCTGAAAAGGTGTGGAAGAGGAAAGGATACTTATGTGAGTGGCCACTGACTTGGGGATGGTGGAGATGAGGGAATTGTTTGCTAACTAAATGGATGTCAAACCCCCTTCCCTTCCTCTTCCTGCTTAGGGACTGGTGCAGTGGTCTATGGACTCTGCCTAAGCACCTAAACCTGTGTCTTGGGATGATCAGGCTCCTTGGATTCCCTTCAATGTAATGACTCCAGGTGCCACTTCATCCTGGAAAACCAAGGCCATGACTTCCCTATTCACCATGAATAGTACCTTAGCTGACTAGTGGAAGGAAACCCTACCTGGTATCTGACGCACAAATCCAACATCTGTAGCTTATTTTGGACTCTGGATCACCCCATAGCATCACAGACCTTGAATGGTTTTTGCATGGTCCTCTGGTTCCTCACTCATCTGCTGTTAGTTAAATAAGCCTTTGCTTTTGGCTTCTTGTCAAAAGATAAGAGTAGCAAAAGTGTAGGAATCCCTGCTGGGAACTCTGACCAAACACTTGATGCATGTACTTTCTGGCCTTGGGGCTCCTGTCTGCCCTTAACATGTGTTGTTTACACCAACCTCAGTGAGGGCACGTGGTTGAGGATAGGAAGGAAGGAAGGTTACATCTTTGACCTTGAGTCTCCTTCCAGGTAGTATTTGACCTTGCCATCTAATGATATCAAGTGTTATTTACAGCAAACATCCACAGAAATATGTAAAGGGAATCAGACGAGAGAGAGAGAGAGAGAGAGAGAGAGAGAGAGAGAGAGAGAGAGAGAGAGAATGTATTTTTTGTCTTTCTCTAACTTTAAGAATGAAGTGATCCTAAACTGGGCATGGTGGCGCACGCCTTTAATCCCAGCACTCAGGAGGCAGAGGTAGGAGGATTGCCATAAATTCAAGGCCACCCTGAGACTACATAGTGAATTCCAGGTCAGCCTGGACTAGAGAGAGACCCTACCTCGAAAAACCAACCAAACAAACAAACAAAAGAATGAAGTGATCCTGAGTAAAAAAATCACTTGGTACCTCCCAGTGCACATGAACTTGGATGAAAAGCCAAGTTTTTAGAAAAATTTCCATTCCTGGCCTGTTTACTGTGATGGGTGGGAAGGTGTCCCCTCTAAGGGCATCTCCTGGTGAAAAGGGTACCACTGACAAGTACCAAGGGCTGCAGGTTGTGCCCACTGCCCAGCAGGTGGCACTTGGTTAAATCTTGCAAGCAGGTGTTGGGCTCAAATCCTAAGAAATCAAGCCTTCTTGGGAACATTGCAAAACCAGACTGTTTTCATTCAGAAGCAATTGCTGCTGTTAGGGATTTGTTGACATTGGCGGGCAACTGGGGAGAGTTGTCTGTTTTTTAAAAAATAAGAATTTGGCCTCCGAACTTCCTTCAGTGTTATTTTTTACTGTGACTATTCATAACAGCACTTGGTTGGGTGTAATGTTTTTGCACATGTGCCTGTGTGTAGTGTGTATTCATGTGGATGCGCATGAATGTGGGGGTCCGGGTGCGTGTGTGTGGGTGTGTGTATGGAGGACAGAGGCTGAATGTCTTTCTCTATTGCTTCTCACCTTATTTTTATGAACAAGGTCTCTCACTGAACCTGGAACTCACGGATTCAGCTAGACTAGCTGGCCAGTGAGCCCCAGAGACCCCTTGTTACTACCTCCCTGGTGCTGGGACTACAGGCATTTGTCACCATGCCCAGCATTGTATGTGGGTGCTGGGGACCCAAACTCAGGTCCTCATGCTTACACGGCAAGCACGTTTCTTTTTTTTTTTTTTAATGTAAGCACCCCACCAATGTTTATTTCAAACAAGTGTAGAAGAAATGTACATGAGACAGCATTTCTTTGTTTTGTTTTTTTAAAATATTTTATTTATTCATTTTCAAGCAGAGAGTTAGAGAGAGAGAGAGAGAGAGAGA
>PVHP010048203.1:0-12633 GCA_004024765.1 Zapus hudsonius | reverse complement strand
TGGTATGATGTAGCCTGCTTTGCCAAGTTCCTTGATTGTAAAAATATATAAGCACTGAAGCTGCAAAAGTAAAGTTGCAGCAGCACAACATTCAATTGTGTGTCTGTCTGTCATTTCCTCGCCGATTCCTGACTTCTCCTCGAGCCTTCTCCCTGGTTCTCCCGCAGTGGTGGTCTCCCTCTGAGTGGTCTGCGGCAGAGTTTAACGGTCACCTCTGGCCTTTGCGCCTGCATCTGCATACACCCATACGTATGTCACACACAGAAAACGTGTCATGTTCCTAGTATACTATCAACTGTGCTACTTCAAATACCCAAAGTGGTGAGGTACCTCCAGTTATGTGACTAACAGAAGGAGCAGGAGAAGCAGGGTATGTCCATGTAATGGAATATTTGACCACAAAAAGAACTGGGTACAGGCTAGGACATGGATTAACCTTGACAATGTTATGCCAAGAGAAAGCAATTAGACACAGAAGGCTGTGCATGATATGATTCCATTTATGCAAAATGTCCGGAATATGGAATTCAGAGTCAGCATGTACACTGGTTGCAGAAGGGATGGGAAGAAAGAATGAGAAGCCAGATGTGGTGGTGCATGCCTTTGATCCTAGCACTCAGGAGGCTGAGCTGGAAGGCACTAGCCTGGGCTACAGTGAGCTCCAGGTCAGCCTGTCTTACAGTGAGACCCTCCTCAACCTCCCAGCCCCCTGCAAAAAGTAGAATGAGGAAAAACTACTAATGCTTAGGGGATCTCCCCCCACTAGAAAAATAGGGTCTCACTCTAGCCCAGGCTGACCTGGAATTCACTATGTAGTCTCAGGCTGGCCTCGAACTCACAGTGATCCTCCTACCTCTGCCTCCTTAGTGCTGGGATTAAAGACGTGCACTCAGCTACCATATTCTTTTTTAAAAATGCATACACATGCTTTATAGGCATAAAATCTCTGAAAAGATATATAAGAAACCAGTTAACATTACTAACATTACTTCTTAAAGTGATCTGAGGTACCTGGGGTTAAGGGTGGCCTAGAAGGTCTGTATACTATTTTGTACCACCTGAGATATATATATTGTGATGGTTAGGTTTTGTTGTCAACTTGATCTTTTTAATTATCTTGGGTGGGTCTCTGAGGATGTTCACAGGAAGGCAGCCTCTCAGTAGGGGGAAGGATGTAAGGAAGCTCAAAGGAGCTAGAAGTAAACATCCTTTCCTGTGTGGGCAGTACAGGAAGGAAATTCCAGAGACTCAGGAAACCATTAAGTTTGGGATAGAATTGCAAGACCCCACCCTAGGGCTATATAAAGGTGAAAGAATTCTCTCCTTGCCCCCTCCTGCCTGTTTGCTGTTCTGTGTGTGTGGTGTTGGTGATGGGTTTCTCTTTCTGCTTGGACCTGTGAAAGAGAACCAGCCTCTTTCACTTTTATGGGACTTCCCCTGGATCTGTAGCTTGAATAAATCGTTTCCTTCCCCAAATTGTGCCTGGTTTGGAGATTCATCCCAGCGGCTTGTGGCTGACTATGACATATATATATATATATATTGCTCCTTCAGTGCTCCTCAGTGTTGGGTCTGAAGGTGTGGACCACCACACTAGGCTACCACCTGACTTTGTATAGAGAACTGCTACTTACAATTTTATTAAAAGAAAAAAAAAAAACAAAACAATACTCTGAGGCTGTATGTTCAGTTTTGGTTTTTTTTTTTTTTTTTTGGTTTTTCGAGGTAGGGTCTCATTCTAGCCCAGGCTGACCTGGAATCCACTATGTAGTCTCAGGGTGGCCTCGAACTCATGGCAATCCTCCTACCTCTGCCTCCCGAGTGCTGGGATTAAAGGCGTGCGCCACCACGCCCGGCTTAGTTTATTTTTTTATTCTAAAACATTAACATTTTTAGTGATAAACATAAAAGATATATATCCTTTCGATCAGATTTATTACAGAGCAATTAAATTTGATGACAGTTTTTCCCTCTCAATCCACAACTTGAGGTTTTTTAGCTTTCTCATGGAGAAAAGGAATTGGGCCCAGCTTTAATATTATCTACCATTATGCAATGATTTTACTGATCGTTGGGAAATTTCAGTTAAGTGATAGCAAGATGTCAGTAAGAGTGACTATTACATGGCCAGTCTTAGGAGTCAAGAGCTATTGTCTTTGACCCACTGCTCAACCCACTTCAAGATCTGGGTGATATTATCCTCCAGCTCTTCGGGTGTGTTGCTGGGCAGCTGATGCACGATTTCTTCTCTGTAAGATGCTGTTGCTTCTTCATAGAGAACCTGGAAGATCTCACACTGGATATTGTCCTTTAGTTTCTTCTCATTGTAACCTCTGGAAGACAAAGAGAAGTTAAGCAAACAAAGAGCAAACCGAGTGGCATTAAATGGACACTTTTTTGAAAGCATCAAAAAATCACACAAAAGTACTTCTCACACTCTTTACCTAGAGAAAACAGACTAACATCCAAAAATATGAGCGATACCTTTGACATGAGAGCGAAACTAACAGTTATGAGACTAACAGGTTTTTCTGGCTTTCTTCTCCATATTTCATTAACTCCTCAAATAATTACCAATGAACAAATAAGTGAGTACCTACCACTAGCCAAACTCTCAGCTCTGAGATAAGTAAGGACTAAAGGACTTTAATAATTATCCCAGATTCCAAAAGAATTAAGATAAAACAGATAGATGACTGGGTTGGGAAGATGACAAAGGGGTTAAAGATGCTTGCTTGCAAAGCCTGCCAACGTGGGCTCAATTTCCCAGTACCATGTAAAGCTAGATGCACAATGGCCCATGCCTGTGGAGTTCGTTTGCAGCAGCAAGAGGCCCTAAGGTGCCCTCTTAAAATAATTAACATATTAAAAAAACAGATGGCACGTACAAGATCAAGCCCATGTAATACCATATACTAACTGAAATTTTATCATACAGATAGACCTGTACTTTACCAATTCCAAAGGTATTGAAAAAATTACCCATGTAATATTTAGGCAAGTATGTAAATTAGCTAAATAGCTAGTTTGAAAGTTAAAATTTCAAACCTAAATTAATTAAACCTGTAACAAAGCTAAATTGAGCCATTTAAAAGACTGAAAAATAAAAACACATTTAAAACAAAAGAAATAAAAGACCTGTATCTATATAAAGAACTTCATATATATATACATATATATGTGTGTGTGTGTGTGTGTGTGTGTGTGTGTTTGTCTGTGTGTGTGTGTGTAATATTTTATATAAAAAGATACATAACCCAGGCTCGGGAGAAGTTCAATGGTAGAGTACTTGTATAACATATTTAAGGTCCTGAGTTTCGGGCTAAAGAGATGGCTTAGTGGTTAAGGAATTTGCCTGTAACACAGAAGGACCCTAGTTCAATTCCCCAGTGCCCATATAAAAGCCAGATGCACAAGGTGGCCCATGTGTCTGGAGTTCATTTGCAGTGGCTGGAGGCCCTGGCATGCCCATTCTCTCTGTGTCTGCCTCTCTCTCTCTCAAATAAATAAATAAAATATTTTTTAAAAAAGGTCCTGGGTTTCAATCCTCAGCACCACAAAAAAAATCAATCAAATTTTTAAAATATTGGGCAATGGGCCAGGCGTGGTGGCACACGTCTTTAATCCCAGCACTTGGGAGGCAGAGGTAGGAGGATTGCCATGAGTTCAAGGCCACCCTGAGACTACATAGTGAATTCCAGGTCAGTCTGGACTAGAGCGAGACCCTACCTCAAAAAACTAAAATAAATATATATATATATATATATATATATATATATATATATATATATATATATATATATATATATATATATATATATATATATATATATATATATATATATATATATATTGGGCAATGGGTAGGTGAAGTGGCTCAGCAGTTAGACGCTTTCTTACAAAGCCTGATGGACTGGGTCAATTCCCCAGTACCCATGTAAAGCCAGATGTACAATGTGGCACATGCATCTGGAGTTCTGCCTCTTTCCTTGAGACAGGGTGGGTCTTCACTGAACCTGGATCTCACCATGGTTTGATCAGCCTGGCTGACCAATGAGCCCTGGTGATCATCCTGTCTCTGTCCTCCTCAGGGTTGGTTATAAATGTGCGTGGCCATACTCACTTTTACGTAGGTGTCAGGGATTGACTGGGGTTTTCATGCCTGCAGGGCAGGCAGTGATGCCCACTGAACCATCTCCTGAGACCCTGCTTGCCTTTCTTACCTTGTTTCAAGTCTTTTGTACAATACAGTATTGTCTGTTCTCAACACAAAAACTATGTGAAACCAGCGTTCAGGAAAGAAGTCGCAGCCATGGTAATCAACAATAATACCACCTTCTCTCATGTGGTTCTCTAATTCATCAACGACCTTAAGAAACATAAAAAAAAAAAAATCATATCAGAAAACTGAAATTAACTTTCTTACCAGGTTCAAGAAATGCATACTTTATGAAGCCATACTTACTCGATCTTCATCTAAAATGGGACAATCATATTCTTCATCATAGCCATCATATAACTCCCCTAGGAGAAATTTAAATGACCTTGTTAAAATAATGTCTTTCTTTCTTTCTTTCTTTCTTTCTTTCTTTCTTTCTTTCTTTCTTTCTTTCTTTCTTTCTTTCTTTCTTTCTTTCTTTCTTTCTTTCTTTCTTTCTTTCTTTCTTTCTTTCTTTCTTTCTTTCTTTCTTTCCTTCCTTCCTTCCTTTCTTTCTTTCTTTTCTTTCATTCTTTCTTTCCCCGAAGCAGGGTCTCACTCTAGCCCAGGCTGACCTGGAACTCACTCTGTAATCCCAGTCTGGCCTCAAACTCACAGCACTCCTCCTACCTAGTGAGACTAAAGGTGTGAGCCACCAGGCCCATCTTAAAATAGTATTTTATTAATTTATATGCATGTGTGTGTGTGTCAAGGTCTCTCATTGCTGCACACACTAGACACTTGACACCACTGTCTGCATCTGACTTACGTGGGTGGCCGAGGAAATGAACCCAGGCCATTGGGCTTTCCAAAATAGCACTTTTAACCACTGAGTAATCTTCCCACTTTCGGGGTTTTTTTTTGTTTTTTTTTTTTTTTTGGTTTTTCAAGGTAGGGTCTCGCTCTAGCCCAGGCTGACCTGGAATTCACTATGTAGTCTCAGGGTGGCCTTGAACTCACAGCGATCCTCCTACCTCTGCCTCCCCAGTGCTGGGATTAAAGGCGTGCGCCACCACGCCCGGCTATCTTCCCACTTTCAAAATAGTATTTTCTAAGTAACTTTTCACTGATGTCTAGACCTTAGGAAATGTATCAGTTATCCTTTAGATGCAAGGAAAGGTAAATAAATGGGTATCAAATATAAAGAGCAATACTGAAAAATTAAAATCTTGTTTACAAGGAAACCTGGATGGTAATACAAACTTTGTTTTGTATTGCTTTTCAGTCAGGGTCTCACTATGTAGCCCAGGCTAGCCTCAAATTTGTAATCTTGCCTCAGCCTCCCATGTGCTCTGATTACAGGAGTGTGTCACCGTATTCAGCTTCTCTAAACCTCTTAATATCAAAGCTGAAACAAAAGGAGAGCCAAGATTAGTAAGGCTGTTAGTGAGAGTAACAGCACGCTGCTTTAGAGATCGGTGGAAAAAGAGAACGTAAGGACAGGAAGACATTTTCACACACATTAAGAGCAGATTAAGTGCCAGATTTGAGGTCAAAGCTATAAAACTTATTAAAATCAGCCTCAGGTTCTTGCAAATCCCACTTCCCGAGTCACACTTTCTTGGGGCTTGGGGGAGAGGAGTCGGCACTCAGATGTGCTCAGGTGTGTTGGGTGGTATGGGGTAGACAGATTTCTATTGTCAACTTCACTGGAACAGGAATCAAGTACGGGACCTGCCTTCTGGAAGGTCTGTGAGGGCATTTCTAGGAAGGAGCGAGTGTTGGGAGATCTTGCCCTAGATTGGCCAGTCCTGGAAAAAGTAGCTTTTCCCTGCCTGCCTTTGCCCCTTGCTGGCAAAGCATCTACACTGTTGCTGCCCCCAGAATCCGGCTGCTTCAGCCTTTTAGCACAGACCGAAGACCAGCGGCTGGCTCTCCAGGAACCTCCAGGCCTTCAGGACCAGATTGGGATGGCCGGGACATCCAGCCCTGTGCTCTGAGCCTTCTACTTGGGTTTTGGACTCGAGCTCGCAGACAGCCATTGTCCTGCCCAGCCTGTATCTTTAGCTAATCTAATAAATCCCCTTTATAATACACATTCATTCATCAGCCCCCTTCTTCCAGAGACCCCTGATACACCCTGAACAGTATCTTTATTTTAGAGTATTAGAATTCCCAAACGCCACCCCTCAAGAATTAAAGAGTTTGGGGCGAGTTCTGAAGTGACAAAGGGGAGCGTAAGGGCCCCTGACTACACAGGAGCAGTAAGACTCTGTCCTGCCTGTGGACCGATTCTGGACACATGTTCCCCCTCCGCAGTACCTCAGTGAGGACTCTCTTTAGACTAGTATTCACTTCCCAGAAACACTTTCAGCCTAAAAACCTAACTGCCTTGGTGTGGAAAAAAAAACTATTAATTTAGACACCAGCTCTCTGTACTTCCTGGGACTGTAGCTCAGCAGTGAAGAGACGCCTGCCCTTGACCATGAGAACAAGGCACCAAGGTATGAAAGCATGCTGCACCTGTGAGCTTCGACCTGTGCCTTCCCCATTCCTTACTGAGACAAAACACCTGAAGACAACTTAAGGAAGGACAGGCCTATTTTGGCTCATGGCTTCAGAGGGTTTTAGTCCATCATGGTAGGAGGCCAGGCAGAACAGCTTCCTTCGGTCGTAGTGGCTCGTTACAACTTTAACCACTAAGCCATGTCTCTAGCCCAATAATGGTCAAATTCTACTCTGTCCTGTGTGGCATAGAGGCAATGTTAATATTTTATTATTGTTTGTAATTCACTGTTACCTGATTAGTTTGTCACAGGATCAGGTAAACACCATCCACTTAAAGAATTGCCAGGGTTAGACATTAACAGGAGTCTATGCTAAGTTCTACAACTTAGGGACCAGTAAAAGTCAAACAAAAATCGTATTAGAAAAGAACCTGAATTTCCCCCCTGTGTATATATGGTGTATGCATGTTCGTGTGTACCCCATGTCTCCACATCCAGAGGCGCCCCCTTCTAGTGCATGTCCTGTTTATTTCCCTGACAGTTCCTCACCAAGCCTGGCTAACCAGCAAGCCCCGGCAATTCTGTCTTTGCCTCCCTCAGGCCTGGGATTCCAGACATGAGTGGCCATGCTTGGTTTTTACATGGGTACTGCGGGTTGAACTCAGGAGCTCATGCTTAAGCAGCAAGCTGTCTGAGCCATACTTCCAATCTTCACAGTATATTTATCATGGTGGCACCTTTAATTCCAGCACAGGAAGCAGAGGTAGTGAAAAAAAAAGTGAAAATGTTAGATTTGTAGTATTTTTTTTTCAAGGTAGTGTCTTGCTGTAGTCGAAGCTGACCTGGAATTCACTATGGAGTCTCAGGGTGGCCTCGGCAATTCTCCTATCTCTGCCTTCCGATTGCTGGGATTAAGGGCATGTGTCACCACGCCCGGCTGTAGCATTTTTCATGTGTCTTAAAACTTCAGTATCCACAGGGAATTCCTGAATGCTCCAATGCTCATGTCCTTTATAGAAATGATGTAGTATTTGCATATAACCCAATGACATCCTCCAGGTTAGTATAATACCTCATATAATGCATGGTTGTTATACTGTCTAGGAAATCATAACAAGAAAAATGTCTGTTGATATTCAGAACAGATGCATTGTTTTTTGTTTTCTTGAGGTGGGGTCTTGTTATTTATTTACTTTTGGTTGTTACTGTGTAGTAAGGCAACCGTCTGTTGAGAGGAAGGGAGAAAAGGTGGCAAATATAAAGGCAAACATGCATAGGATTTCAGCTGGCATTCCCAAAAGAAAAAGGAGAAAAAAGGAAAAGTTGAATTAGATCTCAGAAAAGCAGGCAGGCTAGGCAGTGAGGATCTGTGCAGGGAGACCATGTTAAGCAAAGAAAATAAGATATTCAAAGGTGGAGAGAGAGCAGGCCTTTTTCAGGAAAGATGAGTCTTTCAGAACAGCTAGGTGAGGCCAGATCAAAAGGGCCTTCAAACCAGGTGTAATGGCGCAGGCCTTTAATCCCAGCACTCAGGAGGCAGAGGGAGGAGGATTGCAATGAGTTCAAGGCCACCCTGAGACTACATAGTGAATTCCAGGTCAGCCTGGACTAGAGCGAGACCTTACCTCGAAAAACCAAAAAGAGATAGCTCAGTGGTTAAAGGTGCTTGCTCGCTTGCAAAGCCTTCCAGCCTGGGTTGGATTCCCCAGTACACATGTAAAGCCAGATGCACAAACTGGTGAATGTGTCTGGAGTTTGTTTGCACTAGCAAGAGGCCCTGGCATGACTATACTTCCCCTCTAATAAATAAAAAGAACAGGACATATAGACATGAATACAGAAAATTCCCACTGTGTAAGAACAATGTTCTGTGGTTAACTGAACAGGGAAGGGAAAGCGGCTGCAGATAGGGCTGAAGGTGAACTCTAGTCAGTTTATAAAATTTATGTAAGCAAAAGGGGCGGTGCATACCTATAATCCCAGCACTCAGGGTAAGACACAACTCCAAATTTAAGTACAACGTGAATTTCGTAGTGATTTTAGGCAAGCCATGGCTACATAGATTGACCCTCTTCCCAAACCCCCCCCCAAGCTATTTAAGTAAAAGACTTATGTCATATTATTCTTTCCCTCTTCCCATCCTTTTCTAACAAAATAATGGATAGTATTAAAAGGGAGGTAAATCGGGTGTGGTGGTGCACACACTCTTAATCCCAGTACTTGGGAGGTTGAGGTAGGAGGATTGCCATGATTTGGAGGTCAGACCCTGCTTTAAAAAAAAAGAAAAGAGGGGTTGGGGATGGGTTCGGTCCTCAGCACCGCAAAGAAAAAAAAAAAAAAAAAAAAGGGAAGAATGCACTAGTCAGTTGAGTAGAAGATTCCAGCCACAGTACCGATAGTTGGGGTTGGGATAGGGGTACTTGGCCAAGTGGATGTGTGTTGTGTGGAGAGAATGCATGAGTGGAAAGCTGGAATGAGAAGGGCCAAGCAGAGTAAAGGATGACTTTAGGCCATGGGCTTTAAATACACTAATTTGGAAGTGTGTCTGGAAACTATTAGATGTCTGTGTCCAGTGTCTCTAAATTAGGCTGTTTTATTTACAAATCTGAGTCATCGGTCCTGGTGAACGACTAGTCCCAGTGAATAAGTTACAAAGATGGCTGCTGCGAGATCTCAAAGGGTACAGGGTAAGTTTTCTCAGAGGCAGGAGAAGCATTTGAGCCCCTGAGTTTGAGACGAGCATGGACAACAGACTGTCATCTCCTTTAAAAAAATCAACAACAGGGGGCTGGAGAGATGGCTCAGCAGTTAAGGCACTTGCCTGCAAACTCTAAGGACCCGGGTTCCATTTCCCCATGGCCATGTAAAGGTAAATGCACAAAGTGGTGTATGCATCTGGAGATCTGGAGTTTGCTTGCATTGGCTGGAAGCCCTGGTGTGCTCATTCTCATTCTCTCTCCTCTATCTCTGCTTACAAATAAATCAATAAAAACAAACAGCAAAAAAAGCTAAAGAGCTGGGGAGATGCAGCAGTTAAAGGTGACTTGCTTACAGAGCCTGCCAGCAGGTTTCAACTCTCCAGCACCCAATTAAAGCCAGATCCAAAGTGGCACTTGTATCTGTGGTTCTGATGAGCCAGGCCAGCTCGTCTGATGTCCCTTTGCTGTCTGGCAGTTATGTGCAGTGGCAAGAGACCCTCTCTCAAAGAACTCCATGTGTCACAAGCAGCACAATTGAGCCCCCCCTAACGGTTTACCGGAGCTGACTTCCCCACCTAATCTTGATTTACAAATGGAGTAAAAAAGAGCTCTTCCAATTAATACAGCACTACGATGTAGTTATTATGACAGCAAACTTCCGTTGGCAAGAAAAGACCCAGGGTTGCTTTAGGTCTTGTTTCTTTATAGCAGAGCTTCTTATGATGAGGTTGGTAATTCCATTATGAGGTGGGAGGAAGACTATTCTGTGACTTATACTGTTTGGCAGAATCTTCAGCCTAATCCCTTGACCCGTGGGTTCTGATAACTAAAAATGTTTCCATAAAGCTGGGCGTGGTAGCACATGCCTTTAATCCCAGCACTTGGGAGACAGAGGTAGGATTGAGTTCAAGGCTACCCTGTGACTATGTAGTGAATTCCAGGTCACTCTGGGCTAGAGTGAGAAAACAAACTAACAAACAAAAAAAGCCGGGTGTAGTGGTGCACAGGTTTAATCCTAGCACTCTGGGCTTTGCCCCACCCCAATAGAAGAAGGAAGATCACTGTGAGTTTGAGGCCAGAGTGAGTTCCAGGTCAGCCTGGGTTAGTGAAACCCTGCCTAAACAAACACACAAAAAACCCTTAATAACAAAAAGCTGCAAGTAGCTTTGGTGCACGCCTTTAATGCCAGCACTTGGGAGGCAGAGGTAGGAGGATCACCATGAGTTTGAGGCCAGCCTGAGACTACATAGTGAGTTCCAGGTCAGCCTGGGCTATAGGAGACCCTACCTCAAAAAAACCAAACCAAACCAAAAATAAATAAATTTTTTAAAAGCTGCAAGTGACTACACATGCCTGTAATCCTAGTGTTGGGGGTGGAGCGAAGCCCAGAGAATCACCAAGACTCACTTGGTTGAGGGAAAAAAACAACTCAAGGAAAGACACAGATAAAGCAGTATAAGGACACCCAGAATTCTCTAGTCTCTGTAATTCTGTATGTGGGGTGTGTGCATCTGTACACACACACACACAATGAATACCACACCCCACACATACTACACACACACACCATCATCACTTAAAAAAAATATCTGGAGTTCACTGATAGCACCTCCATGTTGAGGGAGAGATCCTGTCTCAAGCAAGGTGGAGATGTACAGTAAGGGCCATCTGGCATGCTCCTCTGGCTTCTGCACACACATGCATACATCTCAGGGGTGGAGGATTTGCCCAGCATACAACCTTTACACTAAGCTACACAGCAAATTCAAGGCCAGTCAGGGCAACATAAGACAGTGTGCCCACCTCCCCGCCCCCACCAAAAAAAGATCATTACATTTAACAGTGAGTAACAAAAGCAGACAGCACAGAAATGTGAACTGGAGGACAAAGGGGTAAGCAATACCTGGATTCAATCAATAGCACTAGCAATAATGAAGGATGACTAGAACTAGATGCCAGAAGTTGATTAAAAATGAGGACTGGGGAGATGGCTCAGCGGTTAAAAGCACTTGTTTGCAAAGCCTGATGGCCTGGGCTTGATTCCCCAACAGCCATGTAAAGCCAGATGCACAAAGTGGTGCATCTGTCTGGAGTTTGTTTGCAGTGTCAAGAGGCCCGGCACACTCGTACTCTTTTAAAAATAAACAAACAAACAAATAAATATTAAAGCCAGGTGTGGTGTGGTGGCACACACCTTTAATACTAGCACTCGGGAGGCATAGGTAGGAGGTTCACTGTGAGTTCGAGACCAGCCTGAGAACACTGAGTGAATTCCAGGTCAGCCTGGGCTAGAGAGAGACCCTACCTTAAAAAACAAAAAACCCCAATCCTCCCCCCACAAATATTTAAAAAAACTGGAGTGACTGTCAAACAGGGCTGGGGAGATGGCTATAGGCTAAGAGCACTTGTCATGCACGCAAGGAGACTAAGATTGGGCTCAATTCTCCAGCTAGCACCCACAAAGAAAGCGCCAGGTATGGCTACATGATCCTGTAACCCCAGTCCTGTGGGGAGGAGAGATCAGGGACTGGCTGGGGCTTGTGAAAACTGTAAACTCTGGATCAGTGAGAGAAAAGAATGATATGGGGAGGCACTGGATGTTCTCAGGCCTCTGCATGCATAATACACTGGGGGAAGGGGTGGGCACGCACACTCACTCATGGGCATACCCTGCCCCCCACAACACACAGGCAAGAAGTATGATCTTAGCATGTAAAGATATTAAAGGTAACACTGAGGGCTGGAGAGATGGCTTAGTGGTTAAGACATTTTTTGCAAAGCAGAAGGACCCGTTTGATTCTCCAGTGCCCACGTAAAGCCAGACGCACAGGGTGGCGCATGTGTCTGGAGTTCGTTTGCAGTGGTTGGAGGCCCTGGTGCACCCATTTTTCTCTATTTGTCTGCCTCTCTCTCTCAAGTATATATATATTGGTTTTTCGAGATAGGGTCTCGCCATGTAGTCTCAGAGTGGCCTTAAACTCATGGTGACCCTCCTACCTCTGCCTCCCGAGTGCTGGGATTAAAGGCATGCACCACCATGCCCGGCCTCAAGTAAAATATTTTTTAAAGAAGGTGACACTGAGAAGGAAATGGCTTTTTAGAACACAACTGGCAAAGCACCAACCAGCAAACTGATCAAGCCAACTTTATTTTTATGCATAAGACCAATGAAAAACCATTGAGTTCTATTAAAGAAAACTGAACATTTCCATTGAAAAAGCACAGTAAGTATATTTACTAATTAAATGTTGTTTTCTCCAACTTGAAACGCCCAGCATGCTTTAGTACA
>PVHP010048202.1:0-12621 GCA_004024765.1 Zapus hudsonius | reverse complement strand
TCCCCCTCGTAAGCCAAACCTCACAGTCCATAGTTCTCACTACATTCAGGTCTTTAACTCTGACCATCACGCTGTACTCACAACACTGCGAGGCACCTCTTAGGCCGGGAGTTCAAATCCTTCCACATTCCTCCTGTAGATCACTTCCAAAAAACCAAAGCCACAACACCAGGGTTCCAGCAGCAACAGATGACCCCACGTCCTGGTACCAAAACTGTTGGGGTCATCATTCTAGTTGCTGCGCAGAGAGAACCCAAGCAAAAGCGGCTTGTAGAGGAATGGGTTTATTTGGCTTACGGACTCGAGGGGAGACTCCATTCTGGCAGGGGAAACGATGGCATGAGCAGAGGGCTGGACGTCACCTCTGCCACAGCACTGGAAACAGCGGCAGGAAGGTGTGCCAAATACTGGCAAGGGGAAGCTGGCTTATAACCCCATAAGCCCACCCCTAACAACACAGCTTCATCGAGGTTGTAAAACCAAACTGCCATCAGCTGAGGATCGATCTATCAGAACACATTCAATTGTTTGTGGGGGACACCTGTATCAAACCATGACAGCCTCTCTGGCTTTCTTTCTCTCTGCGCGTCTTTCCACCCCCTTCTCTTTCTCCAGCATCTTCTCCCTCTGTCTCTCTCCAGCTTTGTCACACACATTCTTTCTCCGGAGCAGGTCTGGCCATCTGCTGGGCAGAAAGCCACCTTCTTAGCTCAACTCTAGAAACCAGCCCAGCACAGGGACTTGAAAGGTCAAGACCCCTAGAAGAGCAGTCTGCCGGAAGCCACACTGGGAAAGACAGGCTTGGCTGTTGTCACAGGAAAGGGACATTTTAGAGAATCTGAGCCTGGGTTAGGTAGAGCTACTGCAGAGAGAGCCCCAGCCCCGGGCCAGTAGCGGGCTTCTCCCAGAGTGGCGTTGGGGCCCACAAAGTCCAGCTCTGATCACAGCCCGATAGTGCACCATTGCCTCCCTGGGTGCGCTTTCCACAATGGGTAGGGGACACGACCACGTTTGCTGAGGCCCTGGGAAGAGATTCTGGGCAGCGGATATGACATTTCACGCGGGGCCCTTGAGAACCTAGGTCACAGTAGGACGCTTGCTCCAGAATGGGTCCCTGCTCTTTGAATTTTCTTTTCTCTTTTCTTTTCTTTCCTTTTTTCTTTTCTTTTCTTTCCTCTTCTTCCTCCCTCCCTCCTTTCTTTCTTTTTCTTTCTTTCTTTCTTTCTTTCTTTCTTTCTTTCTTTCTTTCTTTCTTTCTTTCTTTCTTTCTTTCTTTCTTTCTTCTTTCATTCTTTCTTTCTTATCTTTCCTTCTTGCGGGCAGATGAAGCTTACTAGGAATGAAAAATAAAAAAAAAATTGGATTCGTTTGCACTGACAGGTGTGAAGATGGGAGTTATCTCTGCAAGGTTTTGGATTTTCAATTTCATAGGACTAAGTAGATAGGCTGCCACAGGCTGATGTTGGGGGGAGGGGCCACACTTATTTTTGGAATCAGAACAACCTCCTGAAACAAGGAATATTTATCTCTGTGTCCAAGAAGTTTAAGACTAACTTCCCATCTAAGTTGATTGGAGGTAGACAAGGGACAAGGAATAGGAGGGCCTGTCTGTGAACATTGTGGGGGTCATGACAAGAGAGTGGACCAATAACGGTGATTGTTGTATAGCAATTTCCAGGAAATTGAAACATTTCACCCTGGAGGGAGGCTTGTTAGGAAATTCCAAATTAAAACATAGACTCCTTTTAAGACTCAGGAAGTTCCAGAGATCTATAAAGGAAGTTCCAGAAACTTAGCCAGAAGTCCTCTCTCCAAAGTTATATAATAAGTAAGCACTGCTTGGGAAAAGAGAATCTCAGAACAGCCCAGCTGTCTGCAAGATATGCAGTGAGCTTCAGAGATGCAGTTTCCACCCATGCGGGGGTGGGCTTTTCAGTGAGTCATCCATGCTCCTGTAAATAACCCCAATAAACTCACTGGTTCACCAAGCTGGGCTTCAATGGAATAATTTCTTTGTTGTCTATTTGTCATCTAAGGTGAATAGATGTTTGTTCATGCCTTCCCAGGGAAAGTTAATGCAATAAAAGAGAACTACAGAACCAAAGGTGAATTGAGGAGGATGGTTATATAGTCCCTGCAATGGGTGCTATAGCATACAACTGAGATTGCTTCATGTGAAGGTGGGGTGTGCCTGGACAATCCCAATATTGCAGTGTGATATATGATGCTGTACCTCCTTAATGTAGTGGTGGCTGCATGATCCCTGAGATGGGTGATGGATACACAATCAAGGCCAAACTGAAAGAGGAATGTCCTTGGGGGAAACCCAACGTGGCTGTTGTCTTCTATGGGGTGTGGAGTGCCAACTGTTTAATGAGTGTGATCTGCCATGTAAGTGTGAGGATACCCTGAAAACAGTTGAATGACTACAACATACACTGAGGTTCTTGAGAGTAGCAAGTATGGAACAAGATTGCCAATATGTTGTTGCAGTGGCTGTGTGTTGTTTTAATAAAAAAAGAAAAAGGAGCTGGTCCGGGGTCCGGCTGGAGTTTTCCCAGGGCTGCTTCTGTTCCCCGGCTGGGAAGAGGCGCCAATTCCGGGAGGTGGGACCGGCTGCTGTCCTGGGCCAGGTTTGCTGCTGGCCGGCTAACAAACACCAGGCGAGCCCGCTCCATATGGGCAGAACGGAGGTGACTGCGACTGCGGCGGCAGTGGTGGCGGTGGTGGGGGACCTGAAACCGGGCACCCATGGAGGCATGTCCGTGGGCCTGAGAGCCTGCGGAAGTGTCACAGCTCTGTGTGTTAAGCTCTGGAAGCATGGCTTCCTAGGGGAAACAAGGTTCCCCAAGTGTTACAGCGCAGTCCTGGGAGAAAAAGCATCCATGGCAAGAAGTCCCAATCACCAGTCACCAAAACCCAAACCTTATTGTAACAGTATCGTGGGTTTAAATAGGAATTGAGGAGGAGGGAGGGAAAGAAATGGGCAATGAGGATTGGCAGAAATCAGCAACCTGTGAATTCCTGCTTTGCATGTGGACGTGAGCTTGGGCACGTATCAGATGGTGGGGGTAGAGGAACTGCCACCTTCTAGGCACAGCTGGGGTGCGAACCTGGGTCTATGTGGCATGCTTTTGGGGGGCTGGGAGTCTCAGAGTTGAGGGCGAAGATAGCGAAATGCCTACCGGGGTTAGCCACCGGGGTTTCTGACCTCATTCAACACCCTCTTAACCCTTTGTCCTCTGTGCCATCCTTAAGCAATACTAACAGCTGTGTGACAGCTGCTATGCACATTAAGATGTGCAACTGTGGTAGTCCCCCAAAAGAATTAAGGGTTTATTAAAATTATAAATTGCCTCGAGCCAGTTCTGGCTAGAGGAAGTGTGTCACCTTGGCCAGATCCTAGGGTTCAGCCCTAAGGTATTTCTGGGGTGGGTCTAAAATTTTAGCTATACATATGCAAAAAACAGTCTGAGCTCAAGCCTAGAGTTCCTTTTGTTAGTTTGGAGTGTGCTTGCTTGTGGTGCTGGTGGTGGGCTTCTGTCTCTGTCTCTGCTTGCTTCTATAAAAGAGGGCCAGCCTTTCCTTAACTTCTTCCCCTGGATCTGTTCAATAAATATTTTCCTCCCCACAATCGTGCATAGTTTAAAGTTTCATCCCAGTGGCTTGTGGCTGACTACAACAGCAACGGAGGCTGAGATGGAAGCCCAGAAGAAACTTGCTTGTGTAAGGGAGAGATTACAATGGGATAGAGACATGGCAGCTAGCATTCTCTGTATTAGCTCTAATTTGACAGATACATTAGATCAAAGAAAAGATGAGATGGAGTTATTAGCTTGCCATTTCTCACACCTGACAGAATGCAAGGGAAAGAGAGTACAAGTTAGTTATATCTGTGCTGAAGAGCCCTTGCTGGGATCCAAAAATGTAGAACTTAAGGAAGGAGTCAGATAGGAGGATAAAGAGATTAAGGTAAAATGTTAGAAGATACTCCTCAGGTCTGACCTATTAAGAGAGGAAGGGAAAAATCCATGATTCAGTATGAAGATGGGAGTTTTAATGATGGTCTGGTTCAAGATACAATGATAGGAAATATTCTGCCTCAGAACTGCTTGAGTTAGGAAAGAATTTTAAACAAGAAGTGAAAGAAACTGACCTGTAAGTCTGGCCTGTAAGGCTATGGGACATGGGGGCAGATAAGGTCTGCCTGAGTGCTGTGGCAGTGGAGAAACTGAGGAATTACATTAATCATCCCTCCTTGAGACAAAAGTTGTATAATCTGAGAAGATCCAAGGGGAATCAATCACCAATAGGCTCATATGAGCCATTAGGGACACTTGTTTACCGTGGCCTGAAATCTCCATGAATATTAGAGATAGGAAAACAATAGAGGGAGGATAGGTTTTACTGAGGGATCGAGGCATGAGAGAGGCCATGCTTGATGCTCAGTTTCCTGGGCCAGATAGAACTGTGTTCACCACAGAGTAAGAAAGAAAATAATCCAGCTGAGGTACCAGCTCATGCAGCAGGCACAGCAGGCTGGAGTGCAGCCCTTGGGCCTAAGCTGGGCTGAGCATCACAAGCCAGCCCCACTGAGACCATCACGGGAGGGTGGAGAGATGCACAGCCACTCTGTGGATGAAACGGCACCCCAAGATAAGGAGGACAGATGGATTACAGAAAATGACTGGATTATTGAGAGCTGGATAAAGTGATGCTTCCCATCCATGCTGCTGTCTCCATCATTGTTCTTTTGGGTAAGCAATTGATATGAGTGATAGAATCTTTTCATGCTGTATTGGAACTTGCCAGTGCTTTACTTTAGTATATCCCTTTAGTTGCTGACTCCTGAGACCAACTGGTACTTGCTTGAAATGAATGATGGTAAGCCTTCAAAGATGCTATCCATTATCTGCAAAAAGATTTCATTGCATGCGAGTTTTAAAGTTAAATTCAAAATGTCTTATAAATTTGAGAAAGTAACAGAAAAATAGTAAGGAGGGGCTGGAGTCATGACCCAGCAATTAAAGTCATTTGCTTACAAATCCTGATGGCCTGGGTTCGAGTTCCCAGTAGCCACATAAAGCCAGATGCACACAGTGGTGCATGTATCTGGAATTCATTTGCAGCAGCAGGAGGCCCTCATGTGACCATTCAACCCCCTGTCCCTGTCTTTCTCAAATAAATAAAATAATATATAAATAGCAAGGATAATAGTAAGGATTTAAAGAGGGTACCCTGCATGAATAGAAAAAGGCACTCTCAGGAGTCATGAGATTGCTGTGTGAAAACCCCATTTCCAGGGATGTGTGAGTGTTATTTCTGTGAGGGTTGTTGGTCAGGGAGACCCCGTCAGGATATGAATAAATCAAGTTGGGATGAAACTGGAACTTCTCTCCCTGTTAACTGACTTTCATAGTGCTGCAGGATGCTATGTGGGCTGCTGGAGGGGAATTGTTGCCAATAGTTATCCTTGGTTATGGACTTGAATGTGACAGTAGAAATATGCAAGGCAAGGGGTTCCTACTGGCACAAAAGCGGCACAACTTCTGTGGATGTAACCAATTGATTTTTGATTGGATTTAAAGCCTGTTCCACATCTGGTACCATAAGCCAAGAAAAAAAAAATCTGTGGCTGGGGAGGTAGGTCATAGGCCCCATTAGGGAAACAATTATTGTTTTGTTAACTGTATATGATGTGCCTGTCAAATTGCCTTCGAAACATTTGTGCTTATGCCCATAACTTATTGTTGTTGTCTGCCTTGGTTGGTCTTAGAAGGAAACTTAGTGTATTTCAGAGACTCCACTGGTTAAGTTCTTGAGACTAAGTGACTTGTGCTGTGGCGTAATAGCCTAACATCTATATCAGTCCCTCCAAGGCATAGGAAACATTGCAGAGGAGGGAGTAGAAAGAATGTATGAACCAGAGGAAGGGATGCAATGTTGTCTAGCAATTTTCCCTGAAATGAATTTTTTTTCCCCTGGAAGGAGTCTCTTTGGAAACACAGGCTTATTAACACTCAGGAAGCTCATTAATACTCAGGAAGGTCATGAAGCTTACAAGATTCACAAAATTATAGTGAGTAAGCATTGCTTGAGAGAATAGATTCTCCAACCCTCAGAGCTGTCTATGAATGGTGCCTCTAGTAAAAATGACACATCTCTCAATAGTTGTACTCTATGCTGGGGTGGGATTTTCTGTGATGCAGATGTCTTTGAGTCATTCATGCTCCTGTAAGTAACCCCTCATCCATTGTGATGGTTTATATTGTCAACTTGATAGGACCTAGAATCACTTAAGGAGTTATGAAGGTAATCCTCTGGGTATGCCTGTGAGGAAGTATCTTGATTAGGTTAACTGAGGTAGGAAGAATAACCTTAATTGTGGACAGCACCATTTAATGGGTTGGATCTTGGGCTGTTTAAAAAAGAGGTCTGAGCTAGGCATGGTGAGACACATCCTTAATCCCAGCACTTGGGAGGCAGAGATAGGAGGATTGCCTTGAGTTCAAGGTCAGCCTGGGACTACAGAGTGAGTTCCAGGTCAGCCTGGGCTATAGTGAAACCCTACCTAGAAAAAAAGAGAGATCTGGGTGAGCACCAGCATTAATCACTTTGCTTTTCCATTATGCTGAATGTGACCAGCTGCCTCAAACTCCTGCTGTGGTGGCGATTTCAAGCAAACTAAAGCCCCTCTCTCCTTTTTTGTGCTGAACAATATTTTGCAAACATCTCATCTAAGCTGAAAAGATTATAAAAAACCTTGTCCAATTACCATAATCCAGCACAACTGTGTCACTGAGTTCCCATCCTGGGTCAGTCAGATATCTTACAAGTCCAAACCATGTGTAAAAACAGCCCTGAACAAACAGCTTTTTCCTCTACATTTGTACTTCCTTATCACTGACTGATTAGTAAAGAATTTTTTGCTGGTGCCCTCAAATCATGTTACCTTAGAAACTTGTGACCCAACAATAGTGTAAAGAATTCAAGATGGTGTCAGACTGCCATAAAACTTCTGAGCTATCAGAGTTTAGTACTCGGGCTTTGAAAGTTATTCTTAAGTTCATATCTATATTATAAGGAATTCCCCAGAAAGACTACCAAACATGAGAAATGCCAATAGAGAGTCTTTTGTAGCTTGCCAGTAGCTACACAGGGCATCTAGTCCCAAGTGCAGCAGGAAGTTCTCTCACATGCATCTTTTATGCAGAAAAGCCACATCTTCTAACAAAGGTTTGAAATGTCCCTAATAGTTCTATTCTGCAGTAGCAAGCCAAGCAGAAAGTTACAGAAGCAAAAGAGAGAATTAGCAATAACAGCAAAAACACAGGTTGCCATAACAGTAAGGTACAAGTTGACCTGTTTACAGAACAGTCTTGGTGCAGCTGCCAAGGTAAATTTCCTTGTATTGGGGCCAGGTGTAAGTTTAGCTTAAGTTTACAAGATGGAGTCATTCATGTCTCCCAATTTTAGACCTTGTTACATCTACATAAATAAATTTTCTGATTCTCCACTCTATCTCTGGTGCCACCTCTGTGTGACTCAGTTTCCTGTAACACTGCTGCCATGCCTGTCCTTCCTTGGTGTACTATAACCTGAAACTGTAAGCTGAAATGACCCAAGATTGATTACCCAGTACCTGCATAAAGCCAGATTCACAAAGTGGCACATGTGTCTGGAGTTCGTTTGTAGTGGCAGGAGGTGCCTAGGCGTCTATACTTGTCTCTCTTTCTCTCTCTTTCCCTCCTCTTGCAAATAAATAAATCAATTAAAAATTTAATATATATTAAAAAGAGAGAGAGAGTTTGGGCAGAAGTACCCTGTGGGCGTGGTGTGCCCAGAAACCATAGATTTTTGTAGGAAAATCCCAGTGCCAGGAGGGGAAAACCTGCCAGTGAGTTGTTGGTCAGAGAGGCCCAAGAGGCCATCATTACAATAAAGTCTTTTGACAATGTTCTTGGATCCCCATGAGGACTAGGTGATGTGACCTTGCTGAAGACAGAACACATGTCAGCGGTAGGACACTGAGAAATAAAGGTGGGACTGAGCTGAAAGCCTTACTCCCTGCTGGCTAGCTATCAGAGTGCTGGCAAGTGCTTTGCAGGCTTCTGGGGGAGAAAAGTCATGAGCAGTCTTAACAAACAGTGGACTCTGTGAACTACACAACTAACCAGCTAGGCAATATGTCTCCACCAGTGCGATAGTGGCATGAGTGTTATGGGGCTAACCAATTGTTCTCTGGATCTGAGGCCTGCTCCACAAGAGGGAATTCATGCCTGGTATCTATCCTATGGCTTGTAAGGTTGTAGGCCCTATGAAGGAAGATACTAGTGTTTTTTAGCTAAATGTATACATTTTACCCATCAAATTGCTATCTAGTAGATTCTTACACATTTATTCCCACAGATTAATGCTAGTCTTACTTTTGGTCAGAGAATCTTGTTTTTGCAGATGGTGGTGACTGCTGGGGAGACTTAAAACTCATCAAAGTGCTGAGAATAAGTGACGAGTGCTCAGCAGTAACTGAGATATCTTTGTCACACCCTCCAAGGCTCAGGGGACATTGTGAAAGAGTTCTCAGAAAGAATTCAAGCTAGAGGATGGGTAGAATGGTTTGCAACACTTGTCTTACTGACGTGAAGTAGTCAACACATTCATGACTTCACAGTGACTGTCATTACTTGTACAATATTGGACTCATTAACATGTTGGCATGGGTGATGGAGGAAGGTAACAACAACAACAACAAAAGACATCAAAATAGTAGAAGGTCTAGTTGAAAGAAAGAAGGGGTTTGGTGGAAGAGGTATGAGGAGGAAAAGAAATGGGAGAGGACTGTGATCAAATGCATTGTGTACATGCATGACCATTTCAATAAAAATGTTAAAAGTAAGAACCTGTTGATTGGAATAATAAAGCTCAAGTATGGACCCATACGTGTAGGATGATGGTAAAAAGTTTTATTGCAAGAATGAAACATTGTATTAAGAAACCTGCTAACTCTGACAAGATGAGAGGTTACTCAAGGAAGAGATGGAAATCCTGCCCTATTTCCAAATTGGTTAATTTAGGCTTTCAGGAAATTTACCAACATGTATCCCTTTTCCCCAGAAGTCAAAATCTTCAAAGCATAGCCTGCTGGTCCTTTGTCAGTCCCCCTGTAACATCACAATCATTCCAGGGGTCAAACCCAATAGAGAGTATCATATGGTACAAGAATTGAGACTTGTTAATGAAGCAGCAATTCAACTACTTCCTCTGGTGCCTAATCTTTATACTTTATCTCAGGTCCTTGAGTCTACTAAGTGATATACAGTGCTAAACCTAAAAGATGCCCCTTTTTGCATTTCTTTCCACCTTGACTCTTGGTGCTTGTTTGCTTTTGAGTGGGAGGACTCAATTACCAGAGTTTGCCAGCAATATGCTTAGACAATGCTTCCTCAAGGGTTCATAGACAGTTTCCTTTTGGCTAGAGCAGTAGAAAAGATCTTGAGGAATAAATTGTGCTACAGAGAGCCACTCTACAATGTATGGATGATATTTTAATATACAGGTCTACCAGAAAATATTCAGGCCAAAGTACCATCAGAGTCCTAAAGAGTCTCCCAGAAAAAAAAAAAGGCCTAGATAAGAGTACAGAATTTGGCATATATTTTGACTCCTGGGCCTCATAACTATCCCCACATCGATTTAGGGCCATAACTGAACTAACTCCACTAAAGACAGAGACAACTTTTATCATTTTGGGTGAGGACTGGATTTTTTTCAAATTTAGGTTCCCAATTTTGTATTAGTGGCAACTCTTCTCTATGAGGCTATCAAAGGCTCCGACTCTAAGCCCCTTAAGTTGGATGCTTAATTACAACAATCCTTTAGTCACAGAAGCCCAGCACTGGACATACACAGTCTCCTAAATCCCTTCTTGTTATTTGTGACAGAAAAGCAAGACTTTGTCTTTGGGGTATCGTTTCAATGCCTAGGGACAGAACTCAGGCCTATAGCTTCTTTTTCAGAAAATCAGATGTTGTAGTATCAAGATGACCCATTTATCTAAGTGTTGCAACAGTCATGGAACTGCTAGTTGAAGAAGACTCTAAATTATCTTTGGGGCAATCACTGGAGACCCTCAAACACCACCAGGTTAATGTTGTGCTAGAATTAAAGGGGCGCCTATTGTTAACTGGAAGTAGACTAACAAAATATCAGGTCCTCTTCCTAAGCAACCCAGAGGTAACTATCATAATGTGTGGCACCCTAAATCCTGCCTTACATGGGCCCAAAGAACCTTCTGGTTTGGCACACTTGTGTATTAAGGCCATCTCTTCTACTTGTGCCAGCCACCCTAATTTAAGTGAGCAGATCCTGGACAATCCAGAGGAGATATGGCTTACTGATAGATATAGGTTATGTTCTAAATTGAGAACATAAGGCAGTAAATGCAGTGGTCAGCCAAAGGTCAATAATTGAGGCTTCCCCATAGCCACCTTCCACTTTAGCTCAGAAGGCTGAACTAATGGCATTCAAAAGTGGACTTATTCTGTGAAAGGAAAAAAAGAATAACGCCTACACTGGTTCAAGGTGTGCTGTCATGATTTTACAAGCTAATGCTTCCATAGTGAAGGCTACTAGCAGCCAACAACTTGCCCATGTCACATAAACAAGGGATTCTAAATTTATTGGAAACTATCCAGCTTCCTAATTATATGTCCAAGGTTGCCCAAAAGAACAGGCTGGCAGGCAGAGAGGCAAAGATTGTAACTTTTCAGATTAGTTAGCACTGTTCTCTCCCCAAATGCATGATGTAACACTAAAATATACGCCTCCAGAAGAATGGGCTCCAGAACAAGGGGGCATTGGGAAGGGGTCATATATCTAAGTAGAGAATAAACTACTTTAAACCCAGACCCTACATTAGAGAGTAATTAAGGGGATACAGGGCTTGTTCCACTCAGGGGAGAGATGCCCCTCTAGAAGTGCTAACTCAACTGTTCCTAGGACAGGGATTGACTGCCACAGTAAAGAATGTTTTCCAGGCCTGAACTCTGCATGTATAATCCCTCTGGCCATTCTTAACCTTCACCACTCCTTGAACCAATGCAGAGGAGAGGAACTTATCCAGGTGAAGATTGTCAAATAGACTTTTCTCATATGCCATCCCCTTTGTACCAGCTTTAAGCATTAGTTGGTGTTTGAAAACACCTTCGCTGGCTGGATTGAAGCTTTTTCCAGTAAGACTGATAAGGCCACTAAAGTGACATAGGCCATCTTTAAAGGAAATTACCCCAAGTTTTGATCTCTCTTACTCATTATAGATTGATAATAGACAATCCTTTATATCACACATGATCCAATCTAAAGCTAGGGCCCTAGGGATAAGATTATCTACGCTGGGCTCAGAGGCCACAGTTCTCAGGTAGAGTTGAAAGGGCTAAGTGAAGTATTAAACAGATTCTAAATAAGCTTGTCAGAAAATCTCTGAAAAATGGCTTAAAGCTGTCACCCATTTCCCTCATGAGGATTAGAACCACTCCAAAATTTAACACCAAGCTCAGCTCCTGTTATTTATCATATGGAAGGCCCTTCCTCATGCTAGACCTGATCTTAGAGTCCGAGCTAATCAGATGATCCAATATATAATAAACCTAAGGCAAGTAAGGCAAGCCCTACAGGAATATGGGAACAAGGTTATACCCAGTCCAAAATAAGGGACTGCAAAGATTGTGAATCTTGGAGATGGGTGCCCCTCAAGCCTTGGAAGGATCCACAGAACAATTTCACCCTTGATAGAAGGAACCTTCCCAGGGTAGTTCTCAGACCCTCATGGCTATCAAAGTGGTAGGAGTTGATAGCTGGGTTCATATCTCTAGAATAAAACTAGTGATCTCAAACCAAGGAACCCCACATGACGACCCAGAGGAAAACATCTATACCCATGAGTTGGAGGAAGATCTTGACCTTATCTTTAAAAAAAGAAAGATTAGTGACACCTTGATGACCATTGACTCAGCCATTCTATAAACACCTCCATCTGGCTCCTCCTGTTTTTGTCTAGGAATCAATCTTGAACTAATGTCTGAGAGCTTGCATGCTCTGGACAGAATAGAATCATTTCTCCTCCTTTTATTTTTTCTTTCCCTTTGTATAGATATAAGACATTCTCAGGTTCCTATTTTAAATGAGATGGCTGACCTCACCAACTCCTCTGGTTGTGGACTTAGTCTCAAGCTACAACTGCACAGGAACAACTATCCATTAGAGGTTCCCCATCAGTATAGTATGGAGGAAGTAATCCCCACTAAGGCCCTTCTATACAGGATATTAGGGTTTTGTTTTGGTGGGGGCAGGATTTTACTCTAGTTCAAACTGACTGGAAGCTTACTATGTGCCTAGGTTGACCTTCAGCTCATGGCTACCCACCTACCTTAGCCTCCCAAGTGTAGGATTGTAGGTATGTGGTGTGGCCTTCTATGTGCAAGTTTTGAGAATACTTCATGTAATGAAACCATCAACAGAGAGGTAGAAAACAGCCCAAGACTTAAATACCCAAATTAGAAGGCTGCTCCCTTGGACATATCTTTGAACTAGAAAGCCATGTAAACTTACTTGAAAAACAAAGGT
>PVHP010048201.1:0-12626 GCA_004024765.1 Zapus hudsonius | reverse complement strand
CTTGTTTACTTCATGGAACACTTTCACTTCTCCGTCAATCATGAGGGATAGTGTTGCTGGGTACAGTAGTCTAGGTTGAAAGCCATACTTCTTTAGGCCCTGAAAAGCATTTTTCCAAGCCCGTCTGGCTTTCATGGTTTCTAATGAGAAGTCTGAGGTAAGTCTGATGGCTTTTCCTCTGTAAGTTATGGTTTGCTTTCCTCTAGCAGCTTTGAGTATTTTCTCTTTGCTTTGTATGTTAGGCATCTTAATTAAAATGTGTCTTGGAGAATTCCTCTTCATGTCCTGTCTGTTTGGAGTCCTCTGGGCCCCTTGAAAGTTGAGTGGGTTTTCTCTTGTTAAATAGGGAAATTTTTATTGAATAATTCTTTTGAAGATATTTCCTATGCCCTTACCTGGGTTCCTTCTCCCTCTGGGATCCCCATGATTCTTATATTGGGGCTCTTTATGGTATCTCATAGATCTCTCAAGTTTTGCTTACTTGAATTCTTGAATTTATTGAAGCCTATGACATCCTTATTAATTCCTTCTGACTTGTCTTCAACTTCTGATACTCTGTCCTCCATATTTTCAACTCTGGGACTGATTGATTCAAAGGTGGTTTTTTACATCTCCTTTTCATTATCGGTTTCTGCTATAATTTTGTTTATAGTCTCCAATTCTTTGGTGAGATCCAATTTTCAAACTATTTTTGTTTTTACTTGGGATTCCTGATAATCATTTTTAAGTTTTCTAAAGTCCTCATCAAATTTAATCAATTGATTATCTAGTTCCTCCCTTAGTTGATTAATCTTCAATTCACTTAATGTGTTTCTGAATTCATTCATATTTCTCTCCATTAAATTCAGTCTGGAATCTATGCTTGAGTTAGAAAGCTTCATCTCATTCATGTCTTTTCTCATAATTTCCATATCAGCCATTAACTGTTTCATATTTGCATTGCAGCTGTGGTCAGGAGTCATAGTATTCTCTCTTTGCGATTGTTTTTGTGCTGCCTCTACTTCCTTTCCACTTTCCTGTTCCATAAAGGGACTAGGGGCCCTGGGTTGGGGAGTTCCTTCTTTGATTTCTGTGGGTTTTTTTCCGTTGATTTCTTCCCATGTCCAGGTAGGGGAGTGGGACTCAGTCACCCTGGGGAGTACTATTCAGCCCACTTTACTTCCTGGCAGTGGCACGTGATCCCTGGTACTCGCGGAAACCTCCTATGCCCTCTTTGCAGGTTCCCGTCTGAACCCGCCTCTGCCAAGTTTACCAGGCAGCTGCTTGAGGTTTGGTCCTGGAACCAAGCTAGGTCAGGTTGCCCAAGGATCGCATCTGCCTTTGTACGTGGGGGGTGGGGGCATGGAAGCTTTTCCGAGGACTGGGTGCTGGAGGGAGTGGAGCCCTGTGAGGGGAAGCCTCACCCAGTCGCAAGGGGACAATGGCAGGAGCTTGGGGTGGGGGAGGGTTCAGCTCTGTGTTCCCCTGAGGAGCAGATAGCTGCTGGGGAACCCTGTGGTGGGCCCGAAGCTGGGGAGAGCCTGGGCCTGGGTTCTAGCTGCAACTCAGGGCCTGGATCCCAGCCAGAAAATCAATCCTCCATGGAGAGACAGCCCGTGTCCACCTGGCGAGCACCCGCCCGCGGTCCGTCCCCAGAACCAAGCTAGGTCAGGTTGCCCAAGGATCACGTCTGCCTATGTATGTGGGGGGGTTGTGGAGAGAAGCACGACCGAGGATTGGGTGCTGGAGGGAGGGGAGCCCTGTGAGGGGAAGCTGCTCAATTGGCGGCCGCAAGGGGACAATGGCGGGAGCTTGGGGTGGGGGAGGGTTCGGCTTTCTGCTCATCTGCGGAGCAGAGAGCCGTTGGGGAACCCCGTCTGCGCTGGCTCAGGAGTTTGGGGGGGAGGGAGGGCCCGGGCTCAGGTCCGGCAGGTGTCCAAAGTTTGGATCCCAGCTGGAAAATCAAACCTTTATGGAGAGAGCCCTGGCAACGCTGTTACTCTTCCACCATCTTGCTCCACCCCTCGAGACACAGCATTTTGTACCACAAAAAAATGCCTACAATTCTATTAAAACAATCTATTAAAAACAAATAAATGAAATCACATGCATATGTAATGAGACTTTAGAAAGTCCAGGAATTGGGGGGGGGTAGGGAGATAGCTCTGGTTGTCTAAAGGAACAGAACCAACAGAATGAATTGTAGTATACAGGGGGATTTATTGAATTAGCTACAGCAGTCTGGCAATAGCAGCCTGCAAGCCCAAGAGTCAAGGAATTGGTAGCCACTCAGTGCACATGTCTGGTCAGCAGTCCCCACCCAGCATTGAAGGCCTAAAGGCTTCCTGGGGAGCCATTGGTCTTCAGTCCAGGCTGGAAGACTGAGGAAGTTTTGTTCCCATGCTGAAGAAGAGATGCATGACAAGCACCAGCAGCCAGGCAGTTAAGAGGATAGAGAAATTCACTTTCCTCTATAGAGGGGCCCAGAGATTTGGGTTAAATCCTCCTTTCTCAGCTGTGCTGCATGGGAACCTGATGGAAGGAAATCTTTTAGTCAGGAACGTGCAAGAACTGATATACATAGATGGAACAAGGAGGCATCATTGTAGAGTCATGTTGGGTTTTATCTGTCATGCAGAAAAGCAACCTAAACTTTGTAAGTTTAACTAATATCTCTGTAACATCTCAACAACCATGTTTAACTAATATCTCTGTCACATCTCAACAACCATGTTTCCAGCTCAGTCCAACAAGTGGAGTTCTTAAAGTAGTGGACCTCTGACACATGCATATTGACTTAATTCACTTCAAGAGAATGGGGGAATTAGGAAATTACTATTTCTGAATACGATGGTTGGCAGGTGGCAGGTGCTTTGCAAGCACTTCCCATTTGATTCTTCCATTGCCCTCATGAGATTGAAATCATTGTTCCTTTTCAATGAGGAAGAGGTCCCAGGGCCCCAAGTTAATAGGTCGTGGAGGAGAATTCAAATCTAGTTCTCTGAGAATCTACGATCTCTGCCCTGCTTTCCTTTCTTTTCCTTTCTTCCCTTTTTTGTTTATTATCTCATTTTGTCTTCTAGAACCAATCATTGACAAATAGTGGGTAGGAAAAAGTATTTCTGTGATATGTATTATGCGCACATCATCCAGATCAGTGCATAAACTTAATTCTCCTAAGAACCCTATGGAAGCTTCATTATCTCAGCTTCAGAGAACAGTAAATGAGGTACATGGAGATAATTCCTTGCTAAGATATATAACTGGTAAGTGGTTAGACAGACTATGGTTTAATATTGGCACTACCTGACCCTGAGGCATGGTTTATTTTCATAGTTCCAATCTGCCTGGATGTAAGCTATACGTGCACTCCAGCTCAGCCCTTTCTTAGTGACTCATTCAGGTATTTATACTATACAAGCCAGAACTTCTCATCTTTAAAATAACAGATGCATTTCCAATTTAGAGGCTGGTTGAAAGTAATGCAAAATAAAACATGAAAGGGCTTTGAAAAGTTAATGAGTTATTAAAGATACAGCATCAGTCACAAAAATATCAGAGTGAGGAGTTGCTAATGTTGGCAAGATCTTAAAATATCCATGGAAAACAGTATTTGTGTGCTGTTCATTTCCAAGGAAAGAAGGTTCTTTGGTTTCCCTAATTCACACCTGCCCATGTGTAGGGTGAGAAGAGGAGATTTTATGGCATGAGGCTTGCAAAACAAAGTCCTCTTTTCTGTCTCTATAATTGGGATTCTTGGATCCAATTTATTGTTTAATACCTGAATATTGTTTATAAAATCTGGTATCCATACTCTATAAGAGATCCTTAGAAGAAACAAAAAACCTACCAAAAGCTGTATAGTATTAGATTATTTTATTTTTCACTGCTGAATTGAAGGTTACTAATATACTTGGAGGTTAATTAAAGCAGAAATAATTATCCTTTTTCTATAGTCCAGACTACAATCCCAATTGAAAGACAGAGCAACTTGGATAATCCACATCCATGGGCATTCAACTCCCACAGAGACATGATTTATATGCAGCTAATGAATTAAATAACTGGTATTCAGCAGGATGAGAATGTCATTTAATATTCTTGGACTGAGAAGTAGCTAGAATATAATTTCTTTTCACCCCATGTAACAAGAAATGTCTGAGAATTCATGAGAATATATATTTTACCTTGGTTTTTGAAAAGCTTGGGCACATTCAACCAGATAATAGCAATAATAACAGCAACAATTTTGACTGAAAATTTAATGCATGCCATACTTTCTACTGAGAATTATTCATATATCTTTCCTAAATAGGAGCAGATTCTATGATTAGACACTTCATACTAATGGAGAAACTGGCTGCAGAGATGTGAAATAATTTCTTCAAGGTCAAAGCCAGCGGGGAAGTGGGTTCAGATTGAAGCATTGGAGGCTGGGAAATACCCCACAGAAGTTGAAGGCAGGAGGTCCTGCCCTACTTTCATTTTTCTCCTGCTGCTGGAGAAATAGCCAGGCTTTTGAAGGAGGGCATGAGGACACATCTCCTCTTGTAAAAGCAATGGGAATGCTACTCCGGAAAACCACATTACACATCAGCTGATCAATCCTCATTCTTACACTAGGACTCACACTGTTTTCTGTTCCACTTTCATTTAAGAAACATAAGGGCCGGGGATGCAGATCACAGCTCAGAGAGCAGTAAGTCATAGCAAGGCGCTATGTTGGGTTTGTAGTTCCCCAGCTTGCCTTCCTCCCGGCAGCAGCTAACTGGCTAACAGCCATAGAAGAAGGGCCTCTGAGGGAATGTTCCTGGCAATTATGTAACTTGACACAGCTTGGCATGTAATAGTATAATTTTGCAAAGGCTTTAACATGGTTCACCTCTCCCCAAACATCTTTGAACTACTTGTGATCAGATCTCTTATTATCTCATTTTGTTTCCTAGAATCAATCATTGAAAAATAGGGGGTAGGAAAAAAGTATTTCTGTGAATTTAATTTACAGAGAGCAATTTGATCTTGGAAGGAATCAGTGCTTGGTAAATATAAATAAATACATATCTACAAACTTAATGAATTTTTCAGGTCATAAAGATACTATGCCACTTGCTATTAATTCACTCATGTATTCATTTAATAATAAATACATGCTACAGGTCTATTTTTTTTAGATTCCCCTGACCAAACAATAAAATTTCTAGAAGCCCTGAGAGGGTTCCTATTTCACAGGAAAATGTTTACAGATGGGGGGGGGGGAATCACCATTCTGTGGGAAAGAATTTCACCAAACATAAAATGAAATTAAATCTTTATGTATGAAGTCTTATCAAATAGGACTTGGTTGTTCAGGATAATTTACAAATACTTCAACTGACAATGATGAAAAGGTTTACAATCTTACAGATTTCATGGTCATTTGAAAACCATTTCCTAAATAGAGACTTTCTTCCAATGCATTACTAATTCTTTCTAACAATAAAAATACTCTGGTATTTAAAAATAATCCATGGTGGTACTTGTTTAGCTTAACAGCAAGTAAAATACTGTTAGAGGCACTGGCTGTCATAATATCTGCTGTTAGTGTGTGCATGTTTTATGAGAAAGAAGTACCTTCGGTGTGCCTGACATTGCGCTGGATGTATAGGAAACAAAGCAGGAATTTAAAAGAGAAAGAACAGCTGGCTACCTCTGGTGCAGTTCATACCCCCTAACCTATAGACAGATCCAGTTTGTGCACCAAGGAAGGACCCCAGTGGGTAGGGGACAGTGAGGAGGGAAATGGGGACACCTTCACAAGATTTGCTCATACAATGTATATATTTATTCATAATAAAGATATTTAAAAAAAGAAACAAAGCAAGGCAATCACGTTACTGTCTTCAGAAGGTTGACATTTTTATGGTCAGTACAGATAAACTAGAGGTTATAATACACTTCACTGAGCTCAGAAGGATAACTAAGGGCTTGCTCCATTGAGAGTGAAAATTTGGATAAAGATGTACTGTTTGGGAAAAATAATCACCACTGTTCTTGGTTGCCCTCTGGAACTAGGTGGCAAGACTCTGTTGCTGAAGACATCATGAGCTCTGGTTGTAACTGAGCTGGACACTTCTTTTCTGTTGGTGAATTTCATAGTGCCATAAATGCTCTCTGTAGGCTGTTGGGTTAGAAACGTCATCAACAGTCTTACCCAGTGTGGACCCTGTGTGGACCACAACTGGCCAGCCAGGTAAGGTGTACCCACTAGTGTAATAGCAACGTGGTGGTTAGAAGGATGACTGGATTTGGAGCAGAGGCTTTGAGAGACGTGATGACATGTTGATGGGTGGGAATGAAGGCAAGAAGATAGAGAGAGAGTGGGAAAAGCCAAGGAGGATTCTATATACATATATATATATACATATATATGTGTGTGTGTGTGTGTGTGTGTGTGTGTGTGTGTGTGTGTGTGTGTGTGTGTCTGATGGCCAAGGGAGAATATCATTTTCAGGACCTGGAAGGAAGTCAGAGAAACACTGGAGTTTCATTGTTCCATGATTTTGTTGTCCTGATAAATTCTAAGTGCCTCATAGACAGAGTATTTCATCTATAGAGCACGTGGTGACCAGCCCAGAACAGATATTGAGGACTGAAGTGACTTGAATGAGTTCTTGGTATAGCAGATAGAGTCTTCTTTCTGTGGTAAAAATATTAAGGCCCCTGTCCCAGAGGATTTTGGTGTCTCTTGACTTGGACATGCATATGCAGAGACTCCTTCAGGGCATACCTATGACTCTCTGCCTCAGGATTCTTTGGGAATGTGCTACACTTAAGGGGAAAATTGGAAGAAGATTCAATGACTGAGGTGGGAAGTCTATATATAAACACCCTGGCTTCCTTGTTTTTTATTTGAGAGAATTGATGTGTGTCCTAGGCTTAGATTTCCCAGAGAGATTGATGTCCAAGCCCATAGTGGTAACTGGCCTGATGATAAATTTTTACTATCTCCATTCCTTCCCTTCCTAGACTCACTTTTCTTTTAAAAAAATATATATATTTATTGTCCATAATGAGTTACATTATTTAGTGGGCCAACAATGAGTTGTTATCCCCAATTCCCCAATGCCCCCCTCCCCATCCCCGATCAGCTGGATATCCTCTTCCGTGGGTCGTCTGGATCAGTCCTTGTGGCAGGGGACCATGTATAGCCTAGTACTCAACCTGGTACTCCTGGCCCAAGTGTATTACTGAGTGGTGTCATGCCTCCGGATAGTCTCCCCCACCACGGCTCTCACAATCTTTCCGCCCCCTCTTCCGCTCAGTTCCCTGAGTCGTGGTGGGTGAGTAATAAAGCTGCTTTAATGTTGCAAGCTTAGAGGTCCTTGTGTCGAAAATCCTTGGTTTCTGTCTCAATGGCCTATCCTGTGTTGATTGAATGGCTGTGGCTGTGGGTCCTGTGTTCATCCCGTCATTCTCTGCAGGTCTCTCTATGGATCCTCCATGGTATGACTCTGGTGGCTCATCTCTTGAGAGAATCTCAGCTATATGCCTAAGGTCGGTTGGTAGGGTTAGATGGGCCACAACTCTCTCGCATCCTGAAAAATACAAACACCATCTCCATCAGAGAGTGAGGTCAGTATAGGTTGACAAATATACTCCATTCTGGATTACCTAGATTCTATTTTTAGTAGCCTCCCCGTCAATTGGTCCCAGAGGGCATCTTTTCTTGGGAGCCCAAGAGTACAGGATCCAGTGCATATCTCACTGATTCCCAAGTTCTAGTCACGGGCTTCCTCTCACTGAGTGGAATATTTGGCCGAATTTAAAAGCTGTTGATTGTCTCCCCAGGCCCAGGCTCCTCCATTGCACAAGTGCTCCTTTCTTCGTTTGTTGTTCTCTCCCAGTAGGAGGTGTGGTCAGCCTACTAATGGCCATAGTCTGTTTCATGCCAGTGGTCTCTGTTTACTCCAGTGTTGTTGATCAGCTTCCCCTGTCAGCTTGTGCACTGCTTTCTAGCACTGCACTAACTACCATCTGGGGGCTGGATACCATTCCAGACCTTGAAGGGTCTCTCGTTGCTGATTGATGGCATTCTGTGGTTTCTTCAGCAACAGGGTTTTGCCTCAGGCCTAGGGGGGTCATTCAAGAGCTTGCCAGAATTCTGTCTTGTTTTTGGAACCTCATGGGTCACTTTGGTCAAAAGCTCAGTGAGGGAAGGAACCAGTGACTGGGACCAGGGGTTGTCAGACTGATCAATTATTCACAGGCTTAGAACTCTCTTCCCTACTACTCATGGCCCCTCTTGCCAGTTGACGGCTATTACTATCTATCATCTCCCAGTTGGAAGGGGGTCTATTTACTCTGAGAACAGGGTTTTTGTCTGTACAGAAGCTTTTGAGCCTGATCAGGTTCCATTGGTGTATTAGTCAGGGTTCTCTAGAAGAAACAGAGTTGCGAGAATGGATTATAGTAAAAGGGAATTTATTGGGGTAGCTTATGACAGTCCAACAATAGCAATATGCAGGCCCACATGTGAAGGAACCAGTAACTGTTCAGTCCAAGTGGCTGGATGACTCAGCAGTCCCAATCCAGCCCAGGAGGCCTGTTGGCTCCCTGGGGAGCGGCTGCTCTTCAGTCCACGATGTGAGGCCTAGGAAACTGGGTTCTGATGTCCAGGAAGGGTGGGAGAGCAGGATGCGAGTTCAAGTCTCGAACCAGCACCAGCAGTCAGGGAGGAAGGAAGAAGAAGAAGTTTTCCTTCCCCCAAGTTTTCTTGTATCCAGGCTCTTCTGGAAGGCCCACCCACCTGGGGGAAGGGCAACTCAAAAGGAGGAACCTCCTCCTTTTGTCAATCCTTTCTGCAGACAAGCTCAGAGACCTGCCCAAGATTACTGTAGATTATTAAACAAGGCAAATTGACAATAAACTTAACAATCATAATTGGTTAAGTGACTGTTGCACTTCCTGGGCTACTGGAGATTTGCTCAGGAAGTTTTTCCCTACTCCTCTCTCATGTAGGGTTCCTCCTACTTTTTCTTCCAAGGTGCTTAGGATTACAGGATTGATATTGAGGTCTTTGATCCATTTGATCTGTATGCATGGTGAAAGGGAGGGTCTATTTTCATTTTTTTACACGTGTTTATCCAATTTGTCCAGCAACATTTGTTGAAGATGCTATCTTTGGCCCAGCTTTTAGCAGGATTGCCATTTTTACTATATTGATTCTCCCTATCCATGAGCATGGAATGTCTTTCCATCTCATCACATCCTCCTCTATTTCTCTCTTGAGTGTGTCAATGTTTTCCTTATATAAGCCTTTCACTCCCTTGGTTATTGATATTCCCAGGTATTTGATTTTATTTGAAGATATAGAGAATGGGACAGTTTCTCTGATATGTCTTTTTCTGAAAGTTTGTCTTTTGTATATAAAAAGGCTACTGATTTTTGTGTGTTAATTTTGTATCCTTCCACTCAGCTGAAGGCATTGATCACCTTCTGGAGATTACTAATACTGTTCTTTGGGTCTGATATATATATATATATATGATCATGTCATCTGCAAAGAGGGATAGTTTGATTTCTTCCTTTCTGATTTGTATCCCTTTTATGCTATTCTCCTTTCTTATAGCTTGGGCTAGAACTTCAAGCACTATGTTAAATAGCAGTGGTGAGAGTGTCTTGTTCCTGAGTTAAGTGGGAACTCCTTGAGTCGTTCCCCATTGAGGATGATTTGTGCTTTAGGAGATCTGTATATTGACTTTATCATGTTGAGGTATAGGCCATCTATGGGTTTTGAACATGAAGTGGTATTGAATTTTGTCAAAAGCCTTCTCAGCATCAATTGAGATGACCATGTGGTTTTTGCTTTTGAGTTTGTTAATGTGGTGAATTATATTTATCGATTTGCGTATGTTGAACTATCCCTGCATCCCTGGGATTAAGCCTACTTGGTCAGGGTGAATTATAGTCTTGATGTGGGTTTGTATTCGGTTTGCTAGGACTTTATTTAGGATTTTTGCATCCAAGTTCATCAGCGATATGGGTCTGTAGTTTTCTTTCTTTGTTATATCCTTGCCTGGTTTGGGAATTAGGGTAATGGTAGCGTCATAGAAGGAGTTTGGGAACCTGCCTTCTTTTCCTATGCCCATGACAAGCTTCAAAAGAGAGGTTTCAGTTCTATGATGAAGGTTTGGTAGAATTGGGCTGAGAAACCATCTGGACCTGGGCTTTTCCATTTGGGGAGGTTCTTGATTCAATCTCTGTGATTGCTAGCGGATTGTTCAGGATCTTTATCTGCTCTGTCTGAGCTCTGGAAGTTGGTAGGTGTCCAGGAATTTATCCATTTCTTCCAGGTTCTCTAATTTTGCAGAGTAGAGGTTTTGGAAGTATAACCTGATGATAATTTTAATCTTTTCAGGATCTGTTGTGATCTCACCCTTGTCATTTTTTTATTTTGTTAATTTGAGCCTTCTCAGTTTCTCGTTTGAATAAATTGGCTACAGGTTTGTCGATCTTACTGACTTTTTCAAAGAACCAACTCTTTGATTTGTATTTTTCAATCGTTTTCTTTGTTTCCAAGTCATCAATCTCAGCTCTGATCTTAATTATTTCCTTGCATCTCGAGCTCCTAGGGTTGGAATTTTCCATCTGTTCTAATGACCTTAGGTGTGAGGATAGTTGGTTGATTTGCGACCTCTCTGTCTTCATTATGAAGGCATTTAGTGCAATGAATTTCCCCCTTAGGACTGCCTTCATTGTGTCCCACAAGTTCTGAAAGGTTGTATCCTCATTATCATTTGTTTCTAGGAAATTCTGGATTTCCTGTCTGATTTCTTGTTTGACTCATTCATTGTTCAGGAGTGAGTTGTTCAGTCGCCAATATCTGTTGAAATTTTTGGATCCTCTCCCATTTTTAATTTCTACTTTTAATGTGTTGTGGTCTGATATGATGCAGGGGATTACATTGATCTTTCTGAATTTTTTGAGGGATGACTTATTGCCAAGTATGTGGCCAATTTTGGAAAAAGTTCCATGCACTGCTGAGAAGAATGTGTAATCTGTTTCCTTGGGGTGGAATGTTCTGTAAATGTCTGTTATCCCTAATTTGTCTATGGTGCCATTTAGCAACTTGATTTCCCTGCTTGTCTGTTGTTTGTATGCTCTGTCTAAGGATGACAGTGTAGTGTTAAAGTCTCCTACTTTGATAGTGTTGGCATCTATATCTGCTTTGCTTTTGACTAATATAAGCCTAATGAACTGAGGAGCCCTTGCATTTGGTGCATACATATTTACTACAGTGATGTCTTCCTGTTGTATCGTTCCCTTGATGAGTAGGAAGTGACCATCATCATCGTTTTTTATTGCTTTTGGTTTAAAGTCTATTTTGTCAGATAATATAGTAGATATACTGCTTTTTTAATTCTTCCCACATGCCTGGAAAATTGTTTTCTAACCTTTTACTCTCGGTTGCTGTCTTTAACGATAAAGTGTGTTTCTTGAAGGCAATAGATGGAAGGGTCCATTTTCCTTATCCAACCTGTGATCCTGTGACTTTTTATAGGAGAGTTGAGTCCATTTATGATCCGACCCGCGGGCCTAGTCAATGAGGGTTACGAGGGGTAGCCTAGGCTGGATGAGTGGGAAAGAACAGGAGCGACAAATGAGACCAAGACAGGAGTCTGATCAAGGTCTGTTTATTGCAGGCTATAGGCGAGCTTATATGCTAAGAACAAGGAGACAGCTGCACATTTCACTTTGCACAATAGTAAATGTTTTCCAAACCCTGTTGCCGTTGCTTTCTGCCCATGCCCAGATAGGGAAGTGGGAATCAGGTACCCTGAGGACTGCTATTCAGCCCGCTTTACTTCCTGGCAGTAGTGTGTGATCCCTGTTATTCACGGAGAGTGCCTGTGCCCTCCTGGGATGTACTCATCTGATGATGGCCTCTGCCAAGGTCCCCAGGTATCTGCCTGCTGACTGGCCTCGGAACCAAGCTAGGGCTTGCGTCTGCCTGTGTATTTGGGGGGGGTTTGTGGATAGGATTACGTCTGAGGACCGGGTGCTCCCACGAGGGAAGCCACTCAATTGGCACCAAGGACCGGAAACCTGCTGTAAGGGGACAAAGGTGGGAGCCTGGGGTGCACAGGGCCCAGCTGCGTGCTCCCCTGCAGTGCCGAGAGTAGCTGGGGAACCCCGCAGTGGTCCCGAAGCTGAGGAGAGGCTGGGCAGGCCTGTGGGCAGGCCCGGCCATGACCTGGGGCCTGGATCCCAGTCCGGTAACCAAACCTCCGCAAAGAGACAACCCCTCCCCTCTCAGACCATGGAGAGGACCACGTCTGAGGACTGGGTGCTTCCGCGGGGAAAACCACTCAATTGGCACCAAGGACTGGGAACCTGCCGCGAGAGGACAAAGGCCGGAGCCCAGGGTGCACAGGGCCCAGCTCTGTGCTCCCCTGCAGAGGTGAGAGCACCTGGGGAACCCTGCAGTGGTCCCAAAGCCGAGGAGACAGGCCTGGCCGTGACCTGGGGCCTGGATCCCAGTCAGGCAATGAAACCTTCATGGAGAGACAGCTCCTCCCCTCTCAGATGGCACCCTTCGGAATCAGCCTCTGCCAAGATTCCCAGGTATCTATCTGCCTCAGGTCTGGCCCTGACTAGGTTAGCCTGCC
>PVHP010048200.1:0-12579 GCA_004024765.1 Zapus hudsonius | reverse complement strand
AAAAAGAAAGAAAGAAAGAAAGAAAGAAAGAAAATCCTGCACATTTCAGCCACCTTAGGGATAAAGGGACTTACTGTCCACAGCCACGTGAAAGCATCCATTGGGTTGTATTTATTTATTATTTATTTATTTGTTTATTTATTTTTCCCAAATGAAACATTTGTGACCAGTTGACATCACTGAAGGTTGGGTAGAGCAAACTGGATCATGAGAGAAGACTTTGCTGACAGTATGACCAAAGCTCATATGCTGCCTTAGCTTTAGCAGAGGAGAGGTGAGGCGTTGCAGCCCCACTGCCAATGAGACCACCGGGGCCATCCATTCACAGATCTCAGTGTGATGAATGAGGTCTTAGCAGATGCCTCACAGAGAGGGCTGGTGAAGAACAGATTCCTCATGTGTCTGCCCTTTTCCCCCTAGATTGGGAGAGACAGGTGATTAGAGAAAGAAGTGTCTGAGCAGTTTAATGAAATCCATCTGCTTTTGCAGCTCATGTAAAAGTCCACTAAACTATGGGGAAGAAAATTACATTTATATATATATATATGTGTGTGTGTGTGTGTGTGTGTGTGTGTGTGTGTGTGCAATATGTATATCATATATACATGGGAACAAAAACATATGCACATAAAATATTTACTTATATTTCCCCAAGCTTTTCTTGCCTTCTTTGTAATTCTACGTGGATGAGTAGATGCTTTATATGGATCCAACATAAATTCCTGACAAAATGTTTTTTGAGGTCAATAGGTAGGTGTTTTGAGTGAACTTCTATTAAAGTGAAATAAATACAGATTCCTGCCAGCTAATCCTCTTAGGTTTGCTATCCTGTATGGGAAATTTTATGCCAACAGACAATTTGTAAGTATCTGCAGACATATGAGGGCAGAAGGAAGGATAAGGATGGAGATCCCAATTATGAAGCCTAGTGTTTGTAGATGGTACTTGCACAAACACTAACCCCAGGAAAGGGCAATGTCCTCCTCGCTTTGTTTCTCTGTAGGACCTCTTGAAGGCAACGGAAAAGGACAAAAGGTTATTTAAACTTATTTGCTTCCAAAACTCACAGACAGCAACAGATTTGATTCTATGCACATGAGCGTGGAGACTGTTACTTCTCTATTTGAATCGTTTATATAAAAATTCATGTCCACAGGAAAGAATAAAACATGCTGAGAGATACTGGAAAACAACAATAGAAAAAGCTCACTTTGTTGAACAGTTCCATATTGAAACGTTAGAGTACTTGATGCTTCAGAATAGATTTTTGAGTAGTTAACAACGGGGCACTATTGCTGCTAGGCAACCAAAACTTATAAAAGAAATATGAAGAACTGATGTATTGGAAATAGATACACGTTTTAGGATCTAGCTCTTAGAACAATTTCCATTTTATTAAATTTATTTTGTCGAACATATTCTTCACATAATAAAAGTGTTCCATGAAAAATATGCAGTTCTGTGAAAGTCAGGGCAAACATTTTTAAATCTGCATGAGAGATCGAGGGGGCTATTTAATTCATCGGAAAAATTATTTTAAACTATTTAGATGGTATGCTTTTTCTTCTTTATGAGAAACCAACTCATAGGATTCGTTTTAAAACATCCACTATCATTTATTTTAAAAGACCTAGTAAAGACAGTTTAAAAAAATGAACTGAGTTTTCCCAGGTTGAATAGGAATGAGTTATAAAAACTTTAGGACCCTTAATGTTTATAACAGTAGTTCTCAAGCCTCAGAAGTTCTCCAGAGTCACCAGGAGAGGTTCAACGAGCAGACTGCTGGGCTCCACCTTCCTCGTGACTAGCAGGACTCTCTATGAAGCTGTTAGTGCTGTTTTGTCTGGGGACACTGAAACCATGTTCTCCTCCAGTGCAAATGCAAGCTACTAGTGAAAGGCCAAAATTGTCCAATGATGTGTAAGGTCATCAAAAAGTAAGGAGATCAGGGAGACTATGCATCTTTCTGTTGACATAAAAGGTGAGTTTTTGTCCTTATTGATTGCCTTCTCTTCTTTTCACATGCCCAGAAAACTAAAGAAGAAAAAGAAAAAAAGAGAAGAAATATGAGAAGATGATTTACAAGTGGACAGTTTGAACTTAGCCTCCTAAGAGTTTTCCAAATTTCACTCAGACTTGCCATAAGTCATGAGACATTTGGTTTTTGTCCCTTTGCCTTATTGAGGTGCTTAATTATGGTACTGTACATTATGACATTACTTTCTTTTTATGATTTTGTATATTTTTGTAATAATGGAACTTCTTGCAAAACCTTTGCTTGCTTTCATTGTGCAAACATCATTTGTCTAGACTTGCTGAGATATATCTAATAATTCTCTCAACTCTTCCGGTGACAAGTTGATATAGACTTTAAGGGCTGTGGTGTTTCTTGATCCGTACTATGTTGTCATTCCTGGAACTGTCCACATTTTTGACTTAGCTATTATTGCTGCTTCATTACCTGGGCCATCACAAAGGTCATCATGGACGAGTAAGGGTCATCTTCATTGCAGAGCTCAACACTCATTTACTTTGAGCTCAGTATTGCCATCGTCCTCAGCACAGAACATTATCACAAGAGACCCAAATCTCAATGTTCAGGAAGTGTGGGGTGGGTAGAAAGGAAACTCCCAGACAACAAAGAAGTTGTCACACATGCCTTGTGACTTAAGAATGAGACTCAGACCTGGGCCCTGAAGCCATTTGAGTGAGTGTCTCTCAATGAGGACAAGATCTGCCACTTGCCTTGGATTTGTTCCCCTCTGTTTCTGAAGGGAAGCTCCTCTGTAAAAGCAGACCGTGTTCCAAAACTCTGGACTTTTAATACACGTCTCACAGCATCCCACTCATGAGACACAAGTAGATGAGAATATAGAATTTTCATCAAGTTCATGATATTATTTTTATATAATCCCTTCATTTATTTTTAAAAATAGCTTTATTTATTTACTTGCATGTGTGTCTGCGTGTTTGTGCATGTGTGTGTGGGCATGTGTGTGTGCCTGTGTGTATACAATAGTGTCTCTTGCTTCAATCAAGCACCAGATGCATATGCCACTTTAGTGTCTGGCTTTATGGGGATGCCAGGAAACTAAACCCACATCAGCGGGTTTTGGAAGCAAGTATCTTTAACTGCTGAGGTGTCTCCCTTGCTCCAATTCCCTTTATTAAAAATAGCTCTTTTCTGGGCTAGGGAGATGGCTCAGTAGGTAAACTGCTTGCCACATAAACATGAGGCCTGAGTTCAGAACCACAGAACCAACATCTATGCTGGGGTGGAGTAGTACATGTCTGTAACTGGAGGTCCTGGCAGGTATGTACAGGTTGACCACCAGGACAAGCTGTCTAGCTTGACTAGCTGAATTTCTGAGCTCTGGGCTTACTGAGAGACCTTTGCTCAATTAAATTAATAGCAAAGGGGATAGAGAAAGACTCCTAATAGCAACCTCTAATATCAACCTCTGGTCTTCACACTTTTACACTTATCATGCACATGGCCACACATATACACACACACACATGTATGCATACTGGCACAAGCCTTCACCCACATACTTATAAACACACACACACACATACACACACACACACACACACACACACACACACACACACATCTATTATCTAAATTTGCCTAGAAGGTTATCTGTATACCCAAGCTACTAGCTGATGTGTAGTTTTGGAACTATCCCTGAGTCTTGAAGAAATGTTCTTTTCATTGGACAATCTGATCAAAATCTTAAATGCCCTTCAATTTCCAAATGGAAAAAGTCTGTATTGGCATATAAATGGAATTATAGCCACAGTTAAATAAATCATTTTGTTTGATCTTCCTAAACATCAACCATCAGCACACTAGATAATAATCTGTGTTTGAGTAATGCATATGGAAGGGTACCCAGACTACTAGGAAGTTCACTTAGCTTTATTTTTCAGTGAGTGCCTTTTAAATATTTCTGAAAGCTGCACTGGGAAGACGACTCAACACATGAAGTGCTTGTAGCCCAAGTGTGATTACATGAATCCATATCCCCTGAATCCACTGAAAGGTGGAGTGGGCATGTGTAATGTCAGTGTTGCAAGAAAGGAGGCAGTGACAGGAACATTAGCCAAATGTGTACAGGCCAGATGGCCTGGAGAATTCAGTGCTGAACAAGGAGATGCCCAGCCTCACACAAGGCAGAAATTAAGGATCTACATGAGCTTGTCCAGTGACTTCCACTGTCAAGTCATGTTTTACTCACCCAGGTCCACTCATGCACAAAGCAACAAAGAAAGAAATAGAAACCACCTTGATGGCATCATGGGAATATCCTAAACTCTCTGTCCAGGTAGTTTATTCCACACTAGTAAATGATGATCCTTTTATTTCTCTGTTAGCAACAAAAATTCACATCAACAACAATATGCCCACATTTCCTCTCCAGAGACCTATTTAAAAAGATGCCAGCAAATGATTATTTCACAGGCATGTGTGTCATTGTGGTGGCTGGATGTTTCCCCTTGTTTTCGCTTGTTAGTTTGGGTGTTTGATGCAAGAGCAGACTTAGCAGCCCAGTATCTTAATGGAAGTGAATGGTATTTTGAGAAACCCAAAATTTTCATCATGGAATCTATTTAGGAAGACCGCACAGAGACATTCTTCTGCTAATCTTCGACTGATTTTCAATGCAAATACTGCCAGCCTTGCTCATGGTCACGGGATTTAGTTACGCACTTGACTGAAAACCATGTCAATGGAAATTCAGAGCATAAACTAGCATGCAAATCCCCAAGGCTTCAGCAAGTTAGAATTCAGCCACAGCATTAGCTAAACAAGATAGCAATTATGCAAGGAATCAGCTGAAAGGTTATTTTTAATTTAAAAGTTTTGCCTCTTTACAGCTGAGAAAAATGAAACCCTGCCTATTCTTTTTTTTTTTTTAATAAAATCCGCGGGGTAAAAACCAAAAGCCTTATGTCACATTCTCATAGCCATGTTCCAATATCACACACACACACACACACACACACACACACACACACACACACACACACACAGTTTTAAGGAGAGTCGAGAGACTTTTGATGAGGTCAAGTTGCCATCTATTTTTTAAAGAAATGTTCAGGTGTTCATTACTAATTTGTAAGAGACCATAGCATACTTGTTATGTAAAGTTAGATATTTGATGGCCATTCCCCTCGGGCAGTTGAGCCCCACTCAATCTGTGAATTTTTTATCTTTAGTTTTGCAGTTTCTTTTCAGCCACACATCAAGTGCTTTATCTGAGACAAATTCAACTGAGATTATAAGAAAAAGGAGAGTTCATCTTCTATCACAAGAATAAGTTTGGTGTTTGTGAAAGACCAACTTAGACTTAGCAGTGACTGGAGCTATAGAGATTATTTAATATGTCATGAGAAATTCAACTCTTCTTATAGTGTAATATCTCTAAGAAGGTAATAATCTCCTATCCATGAGACTCCTGAGTCAGGGCTGACTAAGAAATAATTCCATTACAATAGTTTTAGGAGTCAAGAAAACCATACAGAAATGTGGCACTTAGTACTGTGCTCACATTTAGGGATGGTTAAAGGTGACAATATTGAATATTTTACTTGGAAACTCAAGATCAGCCTCCTATGAATTAGAATCCAAAATTTCTTCCTAATCTGTAGATTGAGCTGGATGAGTTCCTAAAGTTCTCAGGCTTCTGATATTCTCTGTAACTATATAATCTAAAGATGTGGCTAACATGTGTCAGAAACCTTTTAGAGACCTGAGTGACAGGAACCGCCACCCCAAACCACAAACCTACTGAAACCCATGTCCTAGTGGATTCTACAGCTGATTTGCATGCATACTGGTACTCTTTCACAATTAATGCTCTAATATGTAATAAGTCCTCTATAAGTGGATAATATTTGTTGAGCACCATATATCTCACTGTTACTGTAATAAGAACAGTGAATAAACTAGAAGACCAAACCTCACATTACCATCTTAATAGGAAACATGGACACAAATCTCATAAATGAAAGCTTTACTGCAAATTTAAAATTTTCCTATAGGACTCAAGTGTGGCCTATCTGCCTGGTAGAGGGAGAATGAGGCTGAGATTCCTCCCCTCCTTACATCTAGCTGAGAGAGAAATCAGATATTGGACAGGCAGTGAAGTTTTAAAACTATGCACTGGAGATTTACTGCAAGATAGGCTCCACATCACAAAGGGTCCACTACCTACCAAAATATCACTAAAGGTTGCATGCCAGGGAATAAAATGCATGTGCCTGTGGGATACAGCCTCCAAATCTTCATATTATTAACATTTCAACACTGTTGGAATATTCAAATCTGCATCTTTGACTCAAAGGTATCTCTTAACTATGAGTCCTTACAAAATCCAAACACAAATTACACACAATCAATGTCACTGAACAAACATTGTCATTCCAAAAGGGAGAAACAGGGGTGCAGAAAGTAAGATCAAAGCCAGAAGGGTGAGCAACAAACCCTCCCATGACAGGTCTAACATCTAGGGCTTTTGGTGGCATCTCCAGAGCTCCAAGGGTCTTGAGTGGCTTTGACTCACCAGCTCTGTTTCCTGAGGCATTGGCACCAAGTCTCTTGAACTGCCATTGTTTGGTATATGTAGTCTTCCTAGATAAGCATCCTACATTTATGGTATTTTCCTTTTATGGGGGGAGGGTATGGGAGTGGGTAGTATGCATGGTGTGGTATGTGCATCTTATAAGTTTAGTGTGTACACATGTGTGTGCTGATGTATTCACGACAGATTACATCACTCTTCTAAGTCAATTACCTGAGACAAAATCTCTCAGGAACCCCATAATTGCTTTTTCCTACCAAGCTAACCAACCAGGAAGCTCTAAAGGTTCTTCCACTTCTGCACCCCTCACCCCAACAGCACAGGTGTTACAGGTATGCATGGCCTTTGACATGGGTGCCAGGGATTGAACTCAAGTCCTGTCAGGCCACCATGTTTGTGCAGCAAGTGCTCGATGGACTGGGCCATCTCCTCAGCTCCAGAGGTACTTTCCATATCCTATAATCGTCTCCATTGTAACCATCACTGTTTCATGAAACAGCCCCTGAAAACTTCATTGCAGTAATCTGACCCTGAAACACATTTTCTGGCCTCAGCAGTGTTTTAGAACTTTATGGTACATGTCCAAAAACCATCACTGCTTCCACCGAATTCTGCTGACCTGGTCTATTTCTACTGTGTGTGTAGTGACCTCCACTCCTGACTAAAGCTGGATCAACCTGTTCTGAGTTACTTGTTTTCAATCAGTGAGCATTATCAGGACACTTTTCCTCCCTCCCCCCAGTGGAAAGTCTATGGCTTCTATTTAATTAAATCAATGTCTTTGGCTACTACAGCCTTTATTTCTGCCCTTGATCTCTCTACAACTTTAGCTGTATTAATGCTTGTGCTACTTTTACTGTCTCTTCTGAAGTTCACTATAAATTTCACTAAATGCAGTAAGAACCATGGGACATCCTTTTTGTGAAGATGTCTTGAAATTTTCTCCTCCCAAACTCTTATTCCCTTACTTTGTATTCACATAGCTGGCACTTTGCCAGAATGTACCACAAATGGCCTTTATTCCAATTTCTGACAGTACTATTTGTTCCACTCTGAAACCTTATAAAATGTCTTCACTGTCCATGCTTCTCACCACAATGTCTCATCAAGCTCTGCTCACAGTCCTTGAAGGTGGCTTTACCCTGGAGTTCTAACCTCTCCCACTTTGAGCCTAAAGTGCAGTCCCAAAGAAGTACAAACAACAGGGTCTGGTTTGCTGCAGTTATGACTTCATTTCTCAGTACCAGTTTTTCCTGTATTAGTTACTTTTTCTTTGCTGTCATCGAATACCTGAATACACAATACAAGGAAAGCAGAATGCTATTTTGCTCCTGGTTCGAAGGTTTGAGGAAGGCATGGTGGAAGGTTGCTCCATGTCAGTGACAACATGCTTGGAACCAGGCAGAACAAGAAGCCAAGCAGGCAAGAAAACACAGCTGGGGTCAGAACTTCCAGGCTCACCCCCAGATACCCTTCCTCCAGCTCTGCCACACCTTCTAGTTTCCACCACTTCAAGAAAGAACCACAGACTGTCAGACACATGAGCCTGTGGGGGGCACTTTACATCCAGATCCTAACATCAGCATTAGGAAGTCACAAAAGCTGTGTTCCCTTTCTGAAAGTTCACTCTACACAGTTACCAGAGAAACACCTTTTCTTTTATTCCCAAGGGAATCTCAGTTGTGGCATCATATGGGATAACCATTCTTAACTCTAAACTTGTAGTAAAGCCTTTGGGAATATTCAGGGTCTCTGTTTTCCTCAACAGTCAACCCTGTACTTTCAAAGAAGTACATGTCCTACATGAAGTCAGAAACCACTTCTTCTTCAGCAGGGCTCTCTAACCTAGGAGATTTAGCTCTGTAGGCAAGCTGCATCTCCTCACAAGTGGAGACAAAGACCAGACCATGCACCTCGGCTAAGTGGATACTGAGAGATCTAGCTCACTGTCTGGACATGTGCTATTATTGGACTTACTTTTCCTTACATTCTTATGCTTTAGTACTATTTTTGAGCTCCCCTGAGCCCTGACCTGTGGAATCCTGAGTTAGCATAACAAGAGTAATTGAGCAGCTTCTTAACAAAGCCACACATGGAGACCCTGAAGGACCAAAACTCCGTGAAGAGAAAATCAGTAAAGAGACCACAACCCCTTTCCTGTGTCCTGGGTGCAAAGGTAGCATTGGAACTGAGGCAGGAGCATTTGACTTAAGACTCTATCTAAAGATCATATCATAGAATAGGCCTTAACTGAGATTTATGCAAGTCTCTCTCACTGGTGTTTGTTCATCTGGCTCAGAAAAAGTTATGTCTCTCCTCTGCTTAAACTGCTCTAATCGGGCTGTGTGAAACCAAAGCATTCCTTTTGCTATTGTTGTTGTTATTGTTGACAGGATCTCTCTCTAGAGCCCAGGTTAGCTTCAAGTTAATGATCCTGCCTCAGTCACAAATTCTGGTTTACAAGGGCTTTAATCTCCCACAGTTTTTACAACGGTCACCATCATGTCCACCTATCCAATTCACATGTTTGTAAATTTTAACAGATATGTTTCTGAAGCTTTTATCATTCTCATGTCTCGTTCTGAAGCTTCTGGCTTCTACATTTTTCTTGAAGAATCTCTTCATTTGACAGCTCCCCACAGCAGCTAGACAAGGGCCTCGTTCATGCATGTTTCCAGGGGCCCAGATCAACAGCTCAGAATCCCTAGTAAAGGATTTCTGTGGACAATGTGATTGTACAGCAATTTTATATTTGCACAGATATTTCTGAAATTTCAACTAGTTTCATATGATATTCCGTCTCAAATAGATGCCCTAGCCTTCTGTATCTTCCCAGAGTCAAACACAGCATGGTCTTGGCAATAATGGGAGAATTGTAAATGTCTCAGGAAATGAGTACAGGAATGAATGCACAGGCGTCACACACTACTTTCATTTATAACTAAAAGCAGGGCAGAGCTAAATGTTATATTCCTGCCCATTGCTTGTGCTCTATTCAATTCTGAAATGAGTGGAAAACCAATAAAAGGAATATGCAGGAAGGAGACATGGAGTGAGCTTCTCCATGTCTAATTCTCAATTGCTGAAAATGTATCATACAAAACCCCTCAAGTGTACAGAAACACTGTTCAAACTTTTCAAATCAAATGTCATTTCAAGAAAATATTTTTATTAATAGTGAAACATCCATGCGTCCCTGAGCAATTTATATATATTATCTTATCAACTTTTCTAAGGCAGACAGGCTAAGAACATTACATTTATATTACAAATGAGCAAAGGGAAAGGGAACCCGTGGGCGAGCATGCAGGATCCTGCTCACAATGTGTGTATGTGTGTGTGTGTGTGTGTGTGTGTGTGTGTGTGTGTGTGTGTGTGTATGTGTGTGTGTGTGCATTAAGTGTTGGCCTATTGTCATTATGCTGTTCCCCCTCCATCTCCCTGAGAGCTCACTGATAGTAAAATCACCCCATGCAATAGTGACTTTGCTCAAGATTGTACACATGCAACAGTGAAAGTTCTTGATGTCCTTTGGCCATCTGTTTAATTCTCTGTCACCGAGGGCTTTCTCTAGGCCTTGCTGTCTCCAGGTGAAGGAGAGCTAGAATGCACAGTGCCAACCTTCACTTATCCAGAATCCACTATTGTGTGGGAAGCCAAACCTGCTCATTGTTTCAGTCATTGTGTGTGTTGAGTAAAAATTACAAACACACTGTCCAAGAGCATGTCTTGCTGTTGGCGACATGTTCTGTATGATTTGAGGAGTGTCAAGGAACCATTTTCTGTACTCTGTATTTGAAATGCTTCAAATGTAGGATTGCCTCTAGTTTATAAAATCCCTTTTCTTGATACCCATAAAGAGGCTCCTATCATGTGATTGGTCTCATCTTCTCTCTATTGCACAACTTCCAATCCTGCTTTAATCCATTTTCTGTCTTCTGGATAAACCTCTCTCAATGCTTTATGGGATTAAACTCTCCAACCCTTAAGAACTGTCACCTCCCCTAAAATCAATCTCCTCCACGGTGATTCATGTTTATCCCCAAAATCCTGTAAATACTACAAAGGTTAGCATATAATTACATATTGATTAACTCATTTCTGATTTCTTCCATGTATGCACATGTTATTTCCCCTAGGATCATCTAAGTTTAGGGACGTTTACAAATATCATGGCATAAATTAGTATGTATCTTCCAATGGCTGGAAAGCTAAAGGGACCCAGAAAGAGTTGTTATTTTTATTAGATACTGAAAGATTTGTATAATTTTCCTTGCACCTTGAAAGAGCCTTTCCTATTTCCACAGAGTTTCCACGGTTACCTTGTCCTCACCGTCTAAAGCTTGCAAATCTCTCCACTTCCTTCAGGACTATTGAGTATTTTTAATAGTCTTGCCATTTCCAAATTTCGTTTATTTATTTGACCTTCATGGCCCTAAGATGCTTTATATAATCCTCTGTTTCAGTGGTTAATTCATTTTTCTTACAATTATATTATTTATACATTTGTCTAACTCAATACATGTGACATTGACTAAAATCCACCTTCCCTAAATATCAACTTCCTAATTCCTAGAATCTTGGAATGTTGCTTTCTTTGGTGAGATAGGGAGTCAGATGTGATTAGTTCAAGGATATAGGAGGTGGGGGCAGGGGAGAAAGTTATTTGAGATTTTCCAGATGGGCTCTGAATGTAATCATATGTATTTATACAAAAGGACAACATAGCAGATATGACACCTAAAAGAGAATGTATAGTCGGCACACAGATCTAAAGGAAATACCCTTGATGGCTGGGGTGTTTTAAATACATGCCTCTCCCTAGCAGAAGTCACCAGAAACGGAGAGGAAGGAAAGATTCTCAGAGCTTTGAGTGGGAACACCAAATGGTCCCTTGAGTTCTGCGCAGTAAAGCTTTCAGACTTCCCACTCCATTATAAATAAATAGGAGAGAGTGAACTTCTTTTGTTCAAAGCAAAATGTTTTGTGGCATTTTGTTATAGCAGCCACAGGAAATATGCATAACTCTTCAACTATTCAAATTATTTCTATTCTTTGTTTTTCCTCTCTCTTACCATTAACATTATAGTTTTTTGGGGGGTGAATTTGTCATTACTGAACTAAAATAAGAACAATTTAAGGGATAAGCAGCACATTTTGTTTGGTGGTTGTAGAAGATACAGCACATTGTTTTCTGGTCTTATTCTGAGGAATCTCATAGTTCTGGGAGTGTGTGGCTGAGAACGTCCACTTTTTGGTTCAACACCAAGCAGAATGAAAGGCCCAGCATAGCCAGGGAAAATAGACGGATAGGACCCTCCCCCATTAACCTGTCTGTTGTTGGGTAAAGAGAGTCATGGATCCCTGGCCCCCTGCTAGCGAGCCTGTCTCTCTGGCCAGCAGGAGAAGGGCTCCATGGGGAAAGGTGAACACGCAGCCAGAGACACAAACACGTGGCTGGGAGAAGTCTCCAGGCAGATCGAAAAATTTATTCTAATATCCATCATATATATAACCCAAAGATACATTGCATAGTCTTATATCTTTCAAAGGGGAGCTCAGGAAGCAGGGACAAAGCTATTAGCACTTGCAATCAGGATTAGGGCTGTCAGCCATCCCCCCCCCTGCCTCCTGGGGGCACAGGTGTGCTAGGATCAAAAGGCATGAGTTACCATGTTTCTGGCTTGAACCAAAAGGTGTAAGCCACCTCATCTGGCTGTATATTATATTCTAAAACTTAGCTCACAGATATTCAGCCAGGCTGGGTCCCAACATCTATTACAAATGGGGACCACTTATTAAAGTTCACACAGCCTCCAACCTCCAAAATTAGCATCACCAGCTGAGTTTTGAGCATTCACTACATGAGCCAAGGTGGAAACATCTCAAAGTCCATAAAACTACGTTCTAGTTAGTATCATTCCAAACACTGCCCCCACCCATTCTTGACTCATCTCCTTTAACTCAAGCTTGAACTTCACTCTGCCAC
>PVHP010048199.1:0-12725 GCA_004024765.1 Zapus hudsonius | reverse complement strand
CTTCTTTCTGGGTTCAGTGACTCATAGTGGAAGCTGATGGTACATCATTCAAAAATTCCAGGATTCCCAGGAGGATAGAGATGGTGGCCAGGTGTGGTGGCACACACCTGCATTGCCAACTCTCGGGAGGCTGAGACAAGAGAACTTCAAGTTCAAGACCAGCCTGGGCTATGTAATAAGCTCTAGGCCAGTCTGTGATCTCTAGAAGACCCTGTCTGGAGGAGGAGGAGGAGGAAGAAGAAGAAGAGGAAGAGGAGAAGGAAGAGGAGGAGGAAGAAGAGGAAGAGGAAGAGGAGGAAGTTGGGAATGGGAAGGTGGATGAGTAGGTGAAGAGAGAGAAAGTGGAAGGAGGAAAGAAACATAGAGAAGATGGAGGAGAAAGAAGAGAAAGGAATGAGGAAGGGGAGAAGGAAAAAGGGGAGGGAGGAGAAGAAGGGAAAAGGAAGAGAAGGAGATGGTGGGCTGTGTGTTGCTGAGATCTTCAGGGCTTAGCAGAGCAACTACCAGGACACAGTCCTATTCAATAGTATTCACTGAATCAGTGAATGAGAGAGTGAATGCTAACACTATTCAAAGCTCCTTAAGAAGGAACTGTGACCTCCTGAGTCCCAGAAGAGGCCAAGACCCTTCCTTTTTTAAAAAAAGTATTTTATTTATTCATTTTTTAAGCAGAGAGAGAGAGAGAGAGAGAGAGAGAGAGAGAGAGAGAGAACCAGGGTCACCACCTTTTGGGTCTGGCTTATGTGAGTACTAGGGAATTAAACCAGGGGCCTTAAGCACTGGAGGCAAGTGCCTTAACCGCTGAGCCATCTCTCCAGCCCCAGACCCTTCCTTTTAAGGGGGAATCAATCCACCAATGAGCTCAGCCCTAGTCCAGCCCTTCCAGAATGGGAAGCAGAAGGGGAGTCCAGCCGGGGCAGGTGGAGGCTGGGCTGAGTCCTTTCCTGCACACCTCACGACCCCCCCCCCAAGAGTAAGCTTCACGTTCCAGGGGTATCTTTTACTATCAGTCCACAAGCTCCAGAAACTAGAATGCAGAAGGCTCCAAGTCTGGCTTTCTAGGCTCATACTTCAACCTGCCCCAAACCAAAACAGAACGTGCTTGGGAAACCAGAAGACCTGCCATTTTAGACTCCCCTCTGTGTGCGGTGTGCAATCAATCCATAGGTACATCCCTTCACCATTTGATTATTTAGGAAAAACCATCATATTTTGCTCACTTGATGACCCTCTAGCATCTTGGAGTTTGGGCAGTTGACTGGATGTCTAGTGCAAGTTCAAGTTCACTACTCTGACCTTATTGGCTGATAAATCTTTTTTTCTTTTTTGGTTTTTCGAGGTTGGGTCTCGCTCTAGTCCAGGCTGACCTGGAATTCACTATGTAGTCTCAGGGTGGCTTTGAACTCAAGGCGATCCTCCTACCTCTGCCTCCCGAGTGCTGGGATTAAAGGCGTGTGCCACCACGCCTGGCTGGCTGATAAACCTTAACACTGGTTGTTGTTTTTGCTGTTGGTTTTTTAAAAAATATATATGTTATTTATTTGCAAACAGGGATGCAGAGACAGACAGACAGACAGAGAGAATGAATATGGGTGTGACAGGGCCTCCAGCCACTGCAAACAAACTCCAGATACATGTGCCACTTTGTACATCTGACTCACTTGGGCCCTGGGGAATCAAACCCAGGTAATTAGGCTTTGCAGGCAAGTGCCTTAACCACTGAACAATCTCTGCAGCCCTTGTTGTTTCATTCCCACCCCCTCCCCAATCACCGCTCATCACTAACCTCATACTTTGGGACAATGCACAGGATTGAGCCAGATAGAGATTTCAGATTCCCCAACGAACAGTTATAGGATTCTTACACACTCCGTGGAATTCACCTGAAAACTTGTTGATTATTTATGTTCGAACATACTTTCAGCCAATCCACCCAGGACTGTCTCTCTGTAGGAAAACTGACAGATCCAATCAACTCTCCAAGTACAGTCTGTAAAGCCTTATTCGCTTGGATGCCATCAGCTCTGAATTTTTGGATAATTCAGACAGTCTGGAGGGAAGTTTCCTCTCCCACAATCCTACAAAAGAGAATTTCTCCACCAACTGATAATGCGAAGCAGACCGTGGGGGCCACGGATGAGCGTCTTCAAGTTCCATCAAGGGTTAATTGCAAATTATTTTTATCAAGTAATTAAAATGAATCCCAGGCAAGTCATCCTACCTTGGGAGAATCATATGGTGGCTATATATATATTTATATGAGCTTTCCATCCATCCAGGTGAAGGCTCAAATTCCAGCTATGCCATTCATGAGCTAAAGTTACTATGCATACGTATACTCCTTTACTTCTCAGAGCTCTTTGCCTGACATATGGGACAGTCTGCAGGCTAGTCGTAAGAATTGGAACCCATATAGGTAAGAAATATAGTTTCCAAAACAACACACAGAGGGACTTTGAATCCACAAGATGTTAACGCTTATTGCATGAAAAAGGGATCCATGGTTGAATAAATTTCAGCTAAACAAAGCTAAACAAAATTCAATGTTTGCCTGCATTTGGGGGGGTGGCATTTTCAGGCCTTCTCAGAGCCTTTAAGGGAGCACTTTATACTGACTTTCCACAAGGGGATGCATTCAGCAGTTTCCCCAAATTCCTTTCAATAAGAAACTTTAAAAAAATAATAATACATTTTTTACCTCCTGCAGAGCTCCCGCTGGGCCTTGCTGGGGCATGAGTTTCTGGGCTCTGTGCTTTGAGCTATGTTCTCTAAGGGTAGAGTCCTAACAGAGGCATCCACACTGTATCCTAAAATCCTGTTGGAAGCAAAGCCAAATCTGGGGACAGAGAAGTGGTAGGCTTATTCCTCAATGAAGGCCATTTGACAGAAACCGTCCTAAAGAAAGCAACTTTTGGTAATTCCTCGGAAGAACCTGGAAGCCAGTGTATCTGGATTTTGGGATCAAGAAGTCGCTAAATGAAGTTTCAAAGATTCCAGAAGTGGCTTGCAGAGCCAGCAAGGAATGAAAGGACTTCTGTGTTGTAAGGGATGGGTGTAAGTCACTAAAGCTATGAGCACTGTAGAAGATTCCCTGGGACAGTCATTTCCCTAGGTACCCAGGGTCTACAAACAGTAAGCTCAGGTGCACCTTGCGCCCTGTGCAGTGTCCTTGAGTAATAAATGAGTATCATCAGCAAATGATGGTTATCTGAATGAATGAATGAGCAAAGGAATGAATGAAGGAGTGTCCATGCCCTCTTGCCACAGTACAGAGGTTGGGAGGGTTTTTTGTTTGGTTTTTGTTTTTATTGTTGTTGTCTGGGTTTTTTTTTTTTTTTAAGCAAGGTCTTACTCTAGTCCAGGCTGGTCTCAAACTCACAGCAATCCTCCTACCTCAGCCTCCCAAGTGCTGGGATTAAAGAAAGACAGGAGCCTCCACAGCTGACAGTAGTTGGGAGTTTCAAGACTTCTCAGAGGAAATGACACACACATGAGCCTGTTCGATGACTAGAAAAGACCCCATATGTGCTGAATCATGAGTGGAGCATGTTTTAGAAAACAGGCTTTCTGCTCCTTGTGGTTGTAAAATGGAGATCCGCTCACCCTTCCCACACTGCTTTCAGGCTATTTATTCCTGGACAGAAACCACTTACGGTAGCTCAGCCTGTGTCTCCTCATTGCCAATTGAGCATTAAGTTCAGAGAGTTTGTTCGGCTATTTCCCGAGTCAGGGTCCTATTATGTATCCTAGCCAGTCCTAGATCCCACAATCCTCCTGCCTCATCCTAGCCAGTACTGGGATTACAGGTGTATGCTACTACACCTGGCCAAATAGTTATTGTGAGGATGATGAAATAATCTATGAGGTGTTTATTACAATGGCCAATAATCATAAATGTGCAATGTTGTCCAACCTTGGGTCCAGTGTTGGGTGAGAAGTGAATTGAGGCAGGAATTTGGGGTGCTGGGTGCCCTCCTCAGCACCCTCATTCTTAATGTACCAACCTTGACTTGGAACTTTGCAGTTACTCCCCCACCCCTGCTAAAAAAATCTCTGCTAAAATTTTTCTCAGCCTTCTTCAAACTGTTATAAACTCAAACTTTCATCCATAAAGATTTTTTAAAAATATTTATTAATTTACTTATGGGAGAGAGAGAGAGAGAAAGAGAGAGAGAGAGAGAGAGAGAGAGAGAGAGAGAGAGTTGGTACACCAGAGATGCACTCACCACTTTGTGCATCTGGCTCTACATGGGCACTGGAGAATTAACCCTGGTCCATCAGGCCTTGCAAGCAAGTACCTTTAATTATCGCGATATCTCTCTAACCCTCCATAAAATTTTAATTGAAGCATTAAGTGTTCTTCCCAGAGTGTTTCCTTGGAAGTATAGGCTCTCTTTCTGCTTTTTTAAAAATATATATTTTATTTATTTATTTGCAAGGAGAGAGAGGGATAATGGGCATGCCAGGGCCTCTCGCCACTGCAAACAAACTCCAGATGCATGCGCCACTTTGTGTATCTGGCTTCGTGCGCATACCAGGGAATTGAACCTGGGCCATTAGGCTTTGCAAGCAAGTGCCTTTAACCGCTGAGACATCTCTCCGGCCCTTCCTTCTACTTTGCTCTTTCCTCGTGCTCCAAATGTAGACAATGTGTTCAGATGGGCCGAACCAAAAGCTAGAAAGTGCCTGACTGCTGGATACGTGAGCAGTCCCCCGGGGAACTAGCGGTCAGGAGGTGGGACTTCTAGCCATCCACAGAAGCAACCGCCCAGGCCCATCTGGAGTCAAGTGTGTCACAGAACATGGTTTGAGAAAAAGGTATGTTGGGTGCTCTGAAGGGTCAATGACTGAATTTCAGTGGAGACCTTGGACCCCCTTGGGTGAGGATCCTCAACTCCTTGGGATATTGGAGAGTCACAGGCCTGGGCATCAGTTTGTGAGGTCAAAGGGGTGGCTGGTGGTCAGCTGGCCAGCAGGGGGGACTGCACACCATATGGTTCGGGGTCTGTAACTGTTCTGTTGGGTCTGCAGCCCCCGTTTATTGTGGTTCTCTGTTGATTGTCACCGGACACTAGACACTGAAGAATTCCACCACGTCTCTCCAATCTACTGTGGCTTCTCATAAGACGTCGTTTGTTGTGGCTAAGACACAGAACGATGGCATTTCCCCCCCCCCCCTGTATTTTGGAGACAGCTGTTTGATGTTTGTAAGCGTGTGTTTCCTCGTGTATTTGGAAACCATCACAGATGGAGGGGGGGCGTCATTAAGTGACTCCTCGCTGTCTTCCAGAGCCACTCAGACCCGCCTGTGGAGGACAACCTTGTTTTCAACTCTCTACCAAAGCCAATTGTACATCAAGCCAATTACATCAGAATTCTCCACGCAGAGGACAGCATCCTGTAATCTCCAACATGGCTGTGGGTTTTGTTTTGTTTTTTTTCATAAAAGAAACAAGCAGGAGCCTTCCAGAAACTCAGATGACTTTTCGTCACGAGAGTGTGGCATGGAATGTAAGCCATTCTAGGCTACAAGGATTAGCTCTTTTTTCCTTGTGTGTGTGCATACTGGTGTGTGTGTGTGTGTATGTGTGTGTCTGTGCATATGCGTGTGTCTGTGTGTATGTGTGTGTCTGTGTGTGTATTGTGTATGTATGTATGTGTGTATGTGTATGTGTGTGCATAATGTGGTATGTCTGTGTAAGTGTGTGCATAATGTGGTGTGTGTCTATGTATGTGTTATGTGTGTGTACATGTGTGTATGTATGTGTATGTGTGTATGTGTGTATGTGTGTGTGATGTTTGTATGTGTGTATGTGTATGTGTGTGTGCATGTGTGTGTCTGTGCATATGCGTGTGTCTGTGTGTATGTGTGTGTCTGTGTGTGTATTGTGTATGTATGTATGTGTGTATGTGTATGTGTGTGCATAATGTGGTATGTCTGTGTATGTGTGTGCATAATGTGGTGTGTGTCTATGTATGTGTTATGTGTGTGTACATGTGTGTATGTATGTGTATGTGTGTGTGTATGTGTGTGTGATGTTTGTATGTGTGTATGTGTATGTGTGTGTGTATGTGTGTGTACATATGTGTATGTATGTGTGTATGTGTATGTGTGTATGTGTGTGTGATGTTTGTATGTGTGTGATATGTTTCTGTGTGTGTGTGTGTGATGTTTGTATGTGCTCATGTGGTATCATCTTGGCTCGCCTGCAGCCACGGAGGGGAATGTCACACGTCCCCTCCATCACTCCTCCACCTCTTCTTATGTGAGCTGGAGTCTCTTACTGATCCCAGGGCTTGTGTGTTTTTCACAAACCCAGGGGATTTTCAAGTCTGTGCCACCCTATGGGACTGGGGTTACAGATATGCGAAGTCACACGGAACTATTGATGGGGGTCCTGGGGATAAAACTCAAGTGGTCTCTCAGGCCTCCTCAACCCTCATGCCTCACCACAGAGCTAACTCTTTGGCTCAAGACTTACTTCTTCATCCTGGAGCCATTCCTCAGGGCTGGGGAGTAGCTCACAGGGAGACTGCTTACCTAGCATGTGTGAGGCCCTGGGTTTCATCCCAAGTACCCCCCCCCACACACACACGCAGGTAAAGAGATCGCCTCACATGGGTGAGGACTAAAGTTTGATCTCCAGACTGAACATAAAATACCAGATATGGTGGTCATGGTGGCGTGGACCTGTCATTCCAGCACCAGGGAGGCAGAGAGAGGAGGATCCCTGAGGCTTGCTGGTCAGACAGTCTTGCCTAATTATTCAGCTGCAGATCACTGAGAGCCTCTGTTTCAAAGGAGAGGGACAACATTTGTGAAGATGAGACCTGAGGCTGTCCTCTGACCTCCACGTGCACGTGCACCTGCAGGTACCCCCAACACCTGGACATGTGCACACACGCACATGTAGTTGTTTGTATAACAAATAAAGAGCCTTGGCCTGCTGTTCAGGGATGTCTCCCAGATAAAATCCTATTGAGCCAGCAGACCCCCGTGGTTGCTGGACCAGGGAAGCACAACAGTTAAAAACATACAAATATGAACTTGTCAATACATTATAATTACAGTTACCATGATGATTTTCTGGAAAACCTGTGTGGTGTTTTGAATGGATGTCCCCAATAGATTCATGAGTTTATTAAAGCTTATAATTTGTCTGCAGGCTCTTAGCTAAAAGAGATGAAATTTTGGCCTGGCCAGATCCTAGATGCTAGCCCCTGGGTGTTTCTGGGATGGGTTTGGAATTCCAGCTATACATATACAAAGAGCAGTCTGAGCTCAAGCTTGGAGTTCCCTGCTGTGTTTTGCAGTTTTGAGTGTGCTTGCTTGAGGTGTTCGTGATGGTCTTTCTCTGTCTCTCTATGCTTGGACTGTGAAGGGGGGGCAGCCTCTTCTGTCATTATGGAACTTCCCCTGGATCTGTAACTTCATTAAATCCTTTCCTCCCATAAACTGTGTCTGGTTTGGAGATTCATCCCAGTGTTGTGTGCCTGACTACAACACCCTGCCAGCTATACTTCAAAACTTTTTAAATTTTATTTATTTGAGACAGAGAAAGAGGGAGGGAGAGAGAGAGAGAGAGAGAGAGAGAGAGAGAGAGAGAGAGAGAGAGAGAGAGAGAGAATGGATGCATCAGGGAATTCCAAATGTACATTTCATTTTGTGCATCTGGCTTCCTATGGGTACTGGGAAATTGAACCAGGGCCATCAGGGTTCATAAGCAAGCACCTTAAACTGCTGAACCATCACTCCAGCTGTTTCCTTTCTATCTTGTTCAAGTAGAGTCTCACACTAGCCCAGGATGATCTGGAACTCACCCTGTCATCCCAGGCTGGCCTTGAACTCACAGTGATCCTCCTGCCTCTGCCTCCTGAGTGCTGGGATTAAGCCTGGCTACTTTTTAAAGCTAAAAACAGAGAGTTTATTGTCAACTTCCTGTACACATGAGGTTCAAGACTGTATATGTCATTGTCATGGTTTGATCCAGGTGTCCCCCACAAAGAAATGAATGTGTTCTGATAGATCGATCCTCAGCTGATGGCAATTTGGGAATTAGAACCTCACTAGAACTGTGTTGTTGGGGCGGGATTATGGGGGTTATAAGCCAGCTTCCCCTTGCCAGCGTTTGGCACACCTTCCCGCCGCTGTTTGCAGTGCTGTGTCAGAGGTGATGTCCAGCCCTCTGCTCATGCCCTGCCAGGATGGAGTCTCCCCTTGAGTCCATAAGCTAAAAAAACCCATTCCTCCACAAGCCGTTTTTGTTTGGGTTCTTTCTGTGCAGCAACTAGAAAGCTGACTGCAACAGTCATCAAGCCACCTCCAGCCCTAGGAGGTAGGATTTGTTATCAATGCCATTTCAGAGAAGAGAGAGACTGAGGATGAGAGGAAGTGAATGGTTGCTCGAGGTGATGCAGGGGAGCCTTCAGTCAAACCTCGGATAGCTGGTAGCTGCACTCTCAGGACTGTGAACTTGACAGTCAATGTGGTGATGACTGGCACACAGCCATATCCCGAGCTAATTCCCCCAACGGCAAGCAAACCTGTTACTGGTGCTCCAGGAACAGGACATTCGGGAGCAGTTTTTCCAAGGCTTTAAGAAACATGTCTTTGCATTTGACTTTTTTTATCCTTCAAATCAGGCACTGGAGGCTGAGGAGATGGCTCAGTGGCTCAGAGCACCTGCTCCACAAGTCTGACCACCAGAGTTTAGACTCACAGTGACACACATTTATGATCCCATGAGACAGACACATCTGAGATCCCATGAGACCCACAGACAAAGGCTCGACGTGGAAAGCGAGGGTCAATGCCCAGAGGTTGTCCTTGGGTGGATGGATCCTCCCACACCATGTGTTCACACTGTACACACATAAATGGAACACTGATAATTACCAAGCAATAAATGAGGAAAATTCAGCCATGGTGACAGAACTGTAGGACCGGGTAAGTGGGCCTGGAATTATGGGTGTTTTCCCCTCCTGTTAACCAGTCCCTTTAATACACATTTGGTTTAAATCCAAAGGGGGAAAATCCATTTTCAAAATGGAAGACAAAGCCGCTCAACTCAACACTAGCCATGCCGTTTTAGGCCTCCCAAAAAGAGGCTGGTGGTCCCCAATTACTCACATTTAATTCTGCTAACCACATACATGCTCACAAAACAAGAAATCCAACCACCACTGCCAAATTGTGTGAGCTGAGATGTTTCCACTTCCCACCCACAGACAAACACATGCTGAGAGTCCAGAGAAGGTCTCCCGGCCTGACTGGAACGATCACATGGGGCCACTCTTGGGGACAGGAATGACAGGGCTGGTCCACGGGGTCCTTGGGACACATTGATGCTTTCCAAGTTCTGGGAAAGATTAGCTAAGACTTGTTTATCTGTTTTGATATTGGCACTCTATCCAAGTTGAGGACATCTGCGAAGTGTTTTCTTGATTGCCAACACAGTCCCTCCTGTTCCGTTTACTCAAATGTCGTTTGCGCTCCATTTATAAGAATCATCAGAGAGGATGCAGAGAGAAGCTCCTCGGCTATGAAATAAAATAGGGAAGAAGAAGAGGACAAGGAAAAGAAGGAAACAGGAAGGAGGAAGCCAGGCACAGTGGCGCACGCCTTTGATCCCAGCACTTGGGAGGAGGATCGCAGTGAGTTCGAGGCCAGCCTGAGACTACAGAGTGAATTCCAGGTCAGCCTGGGTCAGAGAGGGAGATCCCATTCAGAAAAAAAATAAAATGGAGGAAGAGGAGTAGGAGAAGGAGGAGGAGGAAAAGAAGGAAGAGGATGAAGAGGAAGAAAAGTTTTATAAAAAAAAGTGCTAATTTCACTGGTCATTGGGGGAAATGCAAGGGAAGGGGGAGCTGGAGGAGGGGGAGGGAGAAGCAGGCGATGCAGCTCGGATGCTGAGCCCCAGGGTCAGCAGAGGCTGAGACTGTTTCTTCGTGGCATGACAGAAGCTGGCTTCACTTCACAGGAAGAACAGACCTTGGTCAGGCTGAGTTCGGTGGAAGTCCTATCCTTGACCTTCCTGCCTATGTGACTCTAAGCCTCGGTGGATTTTTCTGCAGACTGAAATGAGGAGTGGTGACTAGTGGCTGAAGGCTACATTTTTTTTTGAAGTGTTTACCACGTTCCTTTTAGTTCACTTTGTTCTCACAGCAAACCTTGGAGCTCATTCATGTCCCATTTCATATAAAGCCAAGACTCAGAGATGAAACAGGTCACCCAGCATCACAGAATCAATGATAGAAACGGGAGAGGTTCCCGTGCTGTCCAGCACTGAGAGGTCGAGGAAGGGGTAGCTCCGAATCACGGAGCTAACACACCAGTTTCCAGGACAGAGAAGAGCCAAGGAAAGACCTTCTACCGCCTTTAACCTTCACATTACAGGCAACAGAAGAAGGTTGACAAATGACATCAGATAGAAGTCTTCTGGCTGGGCATGCTGGTGCACGCCTTTAATCCCAGCACTCAGGAGGCAGAGGTAGGAGGATCACCATGAGGTCAAGGCCACCTTGAGACTCCATAGTGAATTCCAAGTCAGCCTGGGCTACAGCAAGACCCTTCCTCAAAAAAACAAAGAAGAAGAAGAAGCAGAAGAAGAAGAAGAAGAAGAAGAAGAAGAAGAAGAAGAAGAAGAAGAAGAAGAAGAAGAAGACTACTTCTGTACAGCACAGCCAGCAATCACCAAATGCAAGGCAGCCTCAGGAAGGGGAAGAAACATTTAGAATATATCAGATACAGGGTTAATGTGGAAATTATCTAAGCAGCTTCCACAAATAAGATCCCAGAAAATAATGGGGAGGGGGGGCATTGGGGTATTGGGGATAACAACTCATTGTTTGCCCACTAAATAATGTAACTCATTATGGACAATAAATATATATTTAAAAAAAGATCCCAGAAAATAAATGGCATAATCCTTAAACGGAGGAGGCCAGATGAGACGGTGCACACCCTGTAATCCCAGCACTAAGGAGGCTGAGGCAAGAGGATTCATCATGAGTTCAAGGCCAGCCTGGGCTCCATAGCAAGACCCTGTCTCCTCCCCCTTCCCCACAAAAATTAAAAATGAGCAAAAGGTCTGAATATATTTTTCCAATAAAGTTCTATCACAAACCAATGGGAGTCTAACCCACAGGGAAATGTCACCTCATACCTGTCAGTGTGATTGCTATCAAAAAAGCAAGACCAGAGCTGGAGAAATGTTCCCTGCAGAAGTGTCTGTCCCAGTCTGGTGTGATGGCACATGACTTTAATCCCAGCACTCAGGAGGCAGAGGTAGGAGAAATCCTGTGAGTTCGAGGCCAGCCTGGGATTGCAAAGTGACTTCTAGGTCAGCCTGGGCTAGAGTGAAACTGGGCCTCAATAAATAAATAAATAAATAAATAAATAAATAAATAAATAAATAGTGTCTGTTGTGTGAGCATGAGGGCCTGAGTTCAGTCCCCAGCACCCATGTAAAAGTCAGGCATGGTAATACATGCCTGTAGTCCTCACACTGGGGAGATGGATATAGTCTGGCTAGCTGAGTGGGTGAGTTATAGGCTTAGCAAGAGACCCTGTCTCGAGAAATAAGGCCAAGAGTAGTTGAGGAAGACATTTGATATTGACCTCTGGCCTCCTCATGCATACACACATGCATGCATGCACATCGTACATACAATAATTAATTTATTAATTTAAAAGGCGATAAGCATGAGCAAGAACACAGAGGCAGAAAACCTTGTCCACTGTTAGTATGATGCAAATTGTTTAGCCACTATGGAATACAATATGTCCATTCCTCAAAAAAAACTAAACCAAAAGAAGAGATACCATATGACTGACAGCCCCACTCCTGGGTACACCTCCAAAGACACTGAAATCAGCATGTTAAAAACTGAACCATACTCCAGGTCCCCAGGACCATGACCTCATTAGCCAGCACCCAGGAACAAGCTCAATGTCCCTAGACTAGTGAGAAGAGAAAGATAACTTGGACCAAATACAAGGTGGATATTATTGAGGCTGGAAAAGAAGAAATCCCCCATCTGTGACCACATGGATGAACCTGGAGGACACTATGCTGAGTCTAAAACACACCAGACACAGAAAGACAAACACTGTATGATCTCACCTCTATGACAGGTCTCACAGTGCACAGACAGATAAGGGTGGTGGGTGGGGAAAGTGGGAGGTAAGGTCAAAGGGCACAAAGTTTCAGCTGTGCCAGGTAAGTCCTATAGATCTACTGTATAGCAAAACACCTATAGTGAACAACAGTGCATTGTATACTGAAATTTTTGCTAAGACCAAACATATCAACTGTTCCTTACATTACATAGTAATAATAAAGCAGGGTGGGAGGAAAACTTGGGGGTGAGAGTCATGTTTATTGCATGGGTTGGGACACAGTGTCACAGAGGGACACTGTTCTCTAAGCTCATCCAGTTGTAGACATTAAATATCTATGATTCTTGTATATCAACCATACCCTAGATAATGTGCTTTCAAAAATATTATATTGGCCGGTTCAAAATGGCTGACTAGCAGACACGCCACGTCCCTCGGGTAACAAGGGTCAGGGTTTTCAGCAGGGATCCAGGTCGTGGACATAAGCTGCAGTCACACTCTGAGCCGCAGATACCTCCCAGCACACGATTCTCACCAGTGGAAGCTTCCATCGAGGACCGTGCTCGCCAGAGGCAGATGCAGCGAGAGAGCTGGGGCCCATCTA
>PVHP010048198.1:0-12615 GCA_004024765.1 Zapus hudsonius | reverse complement strand
CAAGGGACCTATAACCACAGTCATTCAATCAACACAGGATAGGCCTTTGAGACAGAAACAAAGGATTTTTGACACAAGGACCTCTAAGCTCGCAACATTAAAGCAGCCTTAGTACTCACCCACCACGACTCAGGGAACTGAGTGGAAGAGGGGGCGGAAAGATTGTGAGAGCCGTGGTGGGGGAGACTGTCCGGAGGCATGGCACCCCTCAGTAACAACATACTTGGGTAAGGAAGACCGAGATGAGTACTAAGATATACAGGATCCCTTGCCACAAGGACTAATACAGACAGCCCACAAAGGAGGATATACAACTGATCAGGGAAGGGGAGGGGGAAATTGGGGAAGTCGGGATAACAACGCATGGTTTGCCCACTAAATAATGTAACTCATTATGGACAATAAATATTAAAAAAAAAAGTATGCCTGAATGCTGAAGGAAGTTTCCTGCTCTTCAAAGTCAGCTTTATTCTCCCTAGGTTACACAGGATAGAGTTTTCCCAGACTGTTAGTAACCAAGCTGGAGATAGAGTTTAATGATGCATTGTTTGTGTTAAATCTTGTATTGGTTCAATCTGTTATTGCCATGTCCAATGCTATCTTTTACAATGTAAATATTCTGTGCCCTTATGGGGTTGTTATTTTACTATTAAGTATATTTAAATATCATTAAGAAAAAAAGCTGTAACTTTAGAATAGTTCCTGTTTTACTCACGCTGGTTCTGTCAGGTATCTGTCACTGATGTTATTATCTAAGTCTTATAAAATAATTTAGTCACCATAATTTTGTTTTTAGAAAAACAGAAAACACTCTTCTGCTCTAAGAAAACCTAATAAGTACAAATAATGTTAATATAATTTATATGAACTTCATAAATTCTAACAAATATTACCTTATGTTAAGTTATAAAATGGGTCAATAATTAAGGTGTTTACTTATAAAATTGTTTCATGTCTGTCAAAATATATGTAATTAATGTTAAAATTTGTTTGTTCAAACAAAACTGGGCTCTGCTCTATTCTTAAATTGTATATGATCAAACAGTCTCAGTCAATATTTTACTTAAGTACTTGTTTTATTTCTCGCATCTTAAGTTCATTACTTATAAATGTATTGATACTTAAACATGTTCCGTGCTTTAGGGTGCAACTCATGTTCAAATAATCTTCATTGCTTAAGTTGGTCTTAAACTCTGCTGTTCTGTTTACAACTTTTCAGGCTAACTGATACCTGCAAAAGTATACAGATAGCCAAAGATATTTTCAAAGATGGATGCCATGATATTATGCTGTTTTGTCTGTTCCTGACATGCAATTTCTGGATTAGCTAAATTGATTTAAAGCTCTTGATAAAATATTTTCTTCTAACAAGTTCTGCCTGTACTTATAACTAAAGATCAAATGTTTTTGCTCTATATTCCAGATATGACTTACACTATCACCTAACAACTAAACTTAAATTTTAATAAAAAAAATTTAAACTTTTGTGTCATTCTCTAACCAGATCTGTTTTATTAATCAGATATTTTCTGTACTTCTTTATCTAAATTTGTTTTACTAATCAGATATAAAATTTCTCTGAGTGGTTAATAACCATATATAGGAATCAAAGCCAATTAGGAACATTGGATTTACAAAGGATGACCAATATTTTGGTTCCTGCTCCCAGGTCAAAGGCCACAGGAGATGACAGGACATTTCTAGCCTCTGATAAGTTACCTCTCCTCTTGATTAAAGAGGATATGGAGATCCAGAGATAGACTCCAAGTAAATGTATCTGCAACAGGAGAGTCACATCAGAGGAAACCGGTCCTCTAAGCTTCCCAAAAGAGGGAAAGGCTACATGGTCAGCATGGCCTTGACTCATCCTCACAGATGACACCAAGCGGAGTCACAAAGCTCTTCACAGGTCCCTAAGAGTCTTACCTACAGAGCCATCACTGACTTCTAAAATATAATAAATTGTTAATTTTGACTACCTACATGGTCTTAAACACCCAGTAAGAAAATACAACCATAAAATAATATAATGTCAATAAAGATTCAGACTAATAGACTCCCCTGTCTGTTGCAGGCTTACAATACTAAGCTCTTACATTAACTTATACCTTCTTCTGCCTCTGTCTGGCCCTGATTAGCCAGCCACTATTTGCTTTTAGATTCTTTGGGTAAAAATCCAGAAATTGTCCTCATTGGTTATGTTTACCTAATAATTATTAACCTGTATTAGTCCAATCTCTCCTTTCTATACTTTATTACAACAAAAATATTTATATAAAAATAATTTATAACTGTACATATTTATGCTTACAAAAACTGATAATGCCAATTGTTTAAATACCTTACTCACGTTGCTCCTAGAAAAGGCTTATAGTGTTTTAAATGCTACACAGCCAGACCTAACCAAATTTTATTGGCTCTGCTATAACCCTGTTCCCCCTTTCTAAACAGTGCCCCTCAACGATAGTGCTCTGTGACCCAAGATTGGGCCTCTTTCAGTCACTAGTCGAAGGGGGAAATTAAAGGATCAAAATAGCCATAAGGACTCCATTGTGTGCTCAGCCCTCCATCTTAGGTAAAATCTGTCCTCAAACAGATGTTCTCATAAAAGACATGTCTGTGTGCCAAAAGATATCATGCTACCCCTAGACTCAGCCAACAGACGATAAGATAGATAAAAGGTCCTTAACTGTCTGCAGTCAGGTTATTCTGACACATCAAAGCCACACCTGCAGAAGCTTGGAAAATCCTCAATTGTGGCTTTTGCAGTTTTTGCCCTTAAATACCCAAAATTGTCACTGTCCAGTTGTTGCATCCACACAGCTGCTATGCCAGTGTGTCGGATAGTGACCCGAGCTTGAGCTTGTAATAAAGATCCTCATGTGCTTGCATTGGACTTGGTCTCCCTGGTGGTCTCTGTTGGGGTCTCACTCCTCTGGCACAACACTACAATACAAAAAAGGGGGGACCTGGCTGCCTCCTCTGCTATCCGTAACCCCTTACCACATGGATTGATCCAGTGTGCGCACTGAGGAGAATACCTAGTGGATTAGGGATAGGGAGGAGGGAAATGTGAATATCGACACAATATTTTCTCATTCAATGTATCTAATTTTGGACATTAAAGAAAACAAAACAAAACAAAAAACCTTATATGCCAGAAATATAAACCACTTTCATTTATTAATCTGCTTCTGGTCACGTACATTGTCCAGCAATCTCAAAGTCATCAATACAGAAATTTGGCACTGAAAAGTGGGCTGTTATTGTGGTAAATCTGACCATGTGGGTCTTAGTCTTTTGAAACTGGTTTGGAGTGGAATGTGGAAGACTTTGGAACTTTGGACTGGAGAAGCCTTATAATGCTATACCTAGAACTTAATGGGCCATTCTTGTGGGAATTTGGATTAACAGAAAACTAAGAAAATGTAGACTAGGGAGGCTTCATTCATGACATTTCAGAAGGGAAAAAGAAATTTGTCAGGAATTGGGCAAGAGTTAATTCATGTGATATCCTTGCAACTATATCCCATGTACTGAGAACTTGAACAAACTTGCATTTAAAAGCAACAGACTTGGGCTGGAGAGATGGCTTAGCAGTTAAGGCACTTGCCTCCAGTGCCTAAGGCCAAGGGTTCAATTCTCCAGGACCCACATAAGCCAGACACACAAGGTGGTGGCCCTGGTGCGCTCTCTCTCTCTCTCTCTCTCTGTATCTCTGCTTGAGAATGAATAAATATAATATTGAAAAAAAGAAACAAGTTAATTTTTTTTAAAAAAGCAACAGACTAATATGTTTGGCAGAGGAAATTCCAATGCAGGAAAAACAGTGAATCTGTGATATTGCTTTTCTTTGCTGCATTGATTCTGGACTATAGTGAAAGAGAGGAAAATACTGAGCATAAAGATATAAAAATATGTTTGACATAGAAAGAAATTTAAACAGAGACTGCACCTGTTTTGGCTGCAATTGTTAAAGAAATTGCCACCATTAGCGGGTTGTGTTGGTGCAAGCTGGTAGGAAATTGATGAAGAGGGAGAGGACCAAGAGATTGCCACCATTAAAGATAACTGGGCTGCACTGTAACAATAGGAGGCATGCCCTGAGGGCAAGACCCACTCCATTAATGGCTCAAGCTGTTAAGAATGTGAATTCTTCTGAAAGGAAAACTCAGAAGGAAGAATGTTGAAGGCCATCTTTGCTTCCCAAGGTCAGCATACAGTGGTTACTACAACTGAAATGCAAGGTCAGGTTATATGCAAATCTGACAGCAGAACTTGGCAGCATTGCTGACGTGGTGTTGTTTTTAGAAGAATAAGAAATGCAAAATGTATAAGTATTTCATGACTGTTCAAGACAGCTTCTGAGGCTAAGCAATGTGAGGCAAGTTCAAAGTCCCTTCAGGAGGTCCTGGAGACTTCTGCATGAAGATGTGAAAGCAAACCCAAAGTTGCAATGGAGATCCCAGAATTGTAGAGATTCCAGGACTATGGGACAACTACCAAGGAAAGCTGCTCTGGTTGGGTGTTTTGTGCCAGCAATGAGAAAGTAGGTGATATACCAGGGCATTTGAGCCTGGTAACGTACCATGGATTTTCTTTTAACTTTCCTATTCAATTAGGCCCCCATCTCTTCCTCCTATTTCTTGAGACCACTTCCCAAAAGAAGCCTGTCTCAGACTCTCATTTTAGGAGAAATGCAACCCCAGATGTTTCTCTTCCAATTGAGGGAGTGGAACCATTCTCACTTGTTGGAATCCTTATTTTTGTTCCCATTTTACACCAAGGTAGGTTTTTCATGGCATAAAAACTTTCTGTATGTAGGTGAGTTTGCCAGCACAGAGATAGAATTCACATGTGAAAATTTGGAGCAGTTTAAGCAAGGCCTAGTGGTATACACCTGTAATCTCAGCACTAGGAAAGATGAGGCAGGAGAAATACTAACAGTTCAAGGATAGTCAGGGATACATAGTGAGTTCTAGGCTAGTCTGGGTTACAGTGTGAGACCCTATCATAGAAAACAAATGAACAAGAACAAAACCAAACAAATAAAGAAGAAATAGTGAACATTTTTACCCTCTCACTCCTATACCATCTCAAGGAGAAGTGATGGGCTCCTGGTTGGCCAGGCCAGCTGTACGTGACTAATAGAAACATCCTAGCCAAATTCTCCTGACGTGAAGGTGTAGTAAAGCACAACCCTCACATCATCTACTGAGTATAAATGGAAAGTTAAAGTCTAAAGCAAGGGGTAGGGATATGGGCATGTGAGTTTGCATGGGCCACTAAAACAAAATGGAATATATTAAGTTGCTTCAACAACAGAACTGTATTGTCTCCTAAGAATGCTGACTCACAGTTCATTCCTTCTGAGGACTGGGAGGGAGAGTTTGTCCCTTTCCTATAACTTCTGATGGTTTGCTGACAATTTTTTGTGTTTTCATATCTTATGGGAGAATCCTCCCCATCTCTACCTTCATTTTCACATGGAATTCTCTCTCTCTCTCCTCTCTCTCTCTCTCTCTCTCTCTCTCTCTCTCTCTCTCTCTCTCTCTCCTCTCTCTCTGTATAGTATCCAAATTTTCCCTTATATGAGGACAACAGGTCATATTTCATTAAGGGCCCATCTTATTCCAGTATGACTTCCTCATAACAAATGACATTTGCAGTGACTATATTCCAAATGAATGCACATTCTGAGGCTTCAGCATGTGAATTTAGAGGGATACAGTTCAATTCCTAATGGACTCTTGACCATATAGCAGAGGCTACCTTTGGTTATGCTCCTCTGTGAAATCACTAGGAATGAGGAAACCCTAGGCTCAGAAATACTTGTCTGGAAGAGGATGGGGAATGGAGTTTGTGTTCTGAACCTCAAGTCTCCTTCAATGCAAGATTCTCCAGCAGGACCAGAGGAACTGCTGACTGAGCCTGTCAAGGTCAAATCCTTATTCTCAGGGATAAATCTGAGGCACAATGAGGGCAAAGGCCTGGAAGAAGCTGCCAGCCACCCATGCAAGCTCCACAGTTGACCTTCTCCTTTTTCTGAGTATGCACTCTCAAATACAATAGAGGTCTCAACAAAGAAGGACTTGCTCCAGGCTGCCTAGCAAGTCAGTGATGGGCCAGGACTGAACTGCTCATCTGTGCATGTTCCTGCACTCCTGCATGGAGTGTCCAATTCTGTCTCCCATCCCACATTCCATGGTTTAAAAAATATTTTTAATTTTTAAAAATTTTTTATTGAAGCCGGACATGGTGGCACATGCCTTTAGTCCCAGCATTGTCATGAGTTCAAGGTCACCCTGAGACTACATAGTGAATTCCAGGTCAGCCTGGAATGTACAGGGACCTTTTTTGACCTCCAAAAACCTTTATCTGGGAACCCTGGTTGGTATTTTTCAGACTCCTGGGATGAGCCTCTGAAAGCCATCAGAATCTAAATGCCTGTATAGGTTAATGTGGTGATTTGAATATAAAATATTTCCCATAGACTCATGTGTTTGGATACTTAATTCCCTGTTGGTGGTACTGTTTGGGAAAGTTGTGGAGCCTTTAAGATGTGAAGCCCTGGTGGAGGAAGTTTTCATTGGGGGTGAGCCTTGAAGTGTTACAGCTCAGCCCTGCTGGCCTTTACTACATCCTTCCAACTATGTAAATATGTAATACTGGTTTTCCTGCTCCTGCCATGTGTTCCCTGCTGTGATGAAACTTCCCCTTGAAATTGTAAGTCACAATAAATCCTTTCCTTCCATAAACTGCTTCTGGTTGTGTATTTTCTTGCAGCGATGGGAAAGTAACTGATACAGACAGTTAGCAAAGCAGTGTGAGCATTCTGCTCAAGTGCGTGAAGGGAGGGCGGGCTGGGGCAGGGGAGGCTGTGCTCTTCAGGCCTAGGCCTGCCTCCCATGGGGCTCAATAGCACTCATTCAAGCTTCCTCTTGACAGCATCCCTTAAAAGCCTCTCATTTCTGTGCTGAGTCTTCTCCTATTTACTGCTCCAAAGAAACAGCTGGTCCTCTTTTCTATTTTCATCCGCACCTACCCCACTGCTCAACAGCACTTATACCATTTAGCAAGCAGCCAACAAAAATACTGGGCACTTCTTGGGCCAATCTTGCCTGTTCCTGATCAAGCTCAGTGTTTCCAATGGAGCCCAAGACTTTCTACCAGGGAGGGGAGAGTTTGGCATTGCCCCATGGGAGGACACAGGGAGGAGCTGGGTCTCACTGTGCCCCATACCTGCAGCCTGTTTTGAAATTGCTTGCTTGATGCTGGACCTGTTGCCCAGAGGGGTTCATAGTTGGAAAGGAAGGCAGTCTCCCAAGAAATTCCTGAAACAGCTTCACAATATGTGCTGGCTGAGCATTCCAGGGTCAGGAAGGCAAACATATGCGGATGGCATGCTCCTCTGACACACTCCATTCTCCAGCTGAGGGAAAGTGTCTTTGGCACAGAACTTCAGCATAGCCCAAAACTGGTAAACTCTGATGTGTGTGTGTAATGAATCCTAGCCTTTCAAGGCAGAGGAAAAGGGAGTGGAATCACAAGGATGGGTTGACCTTTGCATATGAGAACATGGTGACATTTAATGGCAGATCTTGGGTGTAGCTACTCAGGCCATGGCTTTCAGTGAAATTCAAGTATGTCTTCACTGTAGATTGAATTAGACCCCATGAAGCATTTCATCTTGAAGATGGTAGACACCCTTGGGGGTCTAAGTGCCCAATGGAATCTCAGTATTATTCTATGAGAACTTGTGTAGCAAGAAGTCCTTCCCTTTTATAGATGGGAACTGGGTAAGAGAGGTGAATTCTTTTGTCCAATGCCACACAAAGTTCAATGTTAGCCAAATTCTAGCAGGCCCTCAGAAACATTGCTTCTGCCCAAGGAAGAGGAGGATCAGATTTGTCCACCCCTGGGCTGGTAAAGAAATGGGAATGGAGCTAGTTCAGGGTCGAGGGCTGTAGCCAACAGCACAGACCTGTGCTCCTCATTCAATGCTCAAGAACAAGGCACAGCCAAACAAGCATGAAGGCTCCTTTCAACAATCAGCTTGCTCATCATTGGAGAAGGGTGATCTCTACCCTTGGTTCAGGGGAGTTTAGGTGTGATATGGCTGATTGGTAAGCTCAGTGAGTTCTTGCTTTCCACTGTGTCAGAACTGGCACACTGCTGATTGGGAAGGGGGTTGGGAGAGGATGGGCAAGTCTAGTTGGCCTCAATGTACCTGATAAGAGGTGTGTTCTGAAGCTGGCAGAATATCCTGTTTTATTCATGAAGTACCTGGCCCAAAATAGTGAGAGCGCTTACATGTAGATAGGTAGTCAAGCCTGGAAGTGAGAAATAAAAACACTTCAGCCACAACAGTTCCTAGCCCAACATCAAATTGGAGACTTATGTAATTGTCACTTAGTCATAGTATTAAGTATGCAAATTGCCAGCCTGATAACAAGGCAGATGAGGGAGGAGGTGGATTGGCTAGGTGAGAGCCCTGTCTCCCAGCTCTTTGGGAAGTGAGTGGCTAGCAGTATTCACAGCTGCTCAGGGGTTGGAAAGCTGGGGTTTGGGAGACAAGAAGAGCCAGCTTCCCATTCCATTCAGCCCAGATCCTCAGATCAATCCTTTTGTCACAATCCAGGGAAGTGGTCTTCCAGGGTTGTGCAGATAGCTCAGTTGGTAAAGTGTTTGCCTTACAGGCATGAAGACCTGTGTTCAATTCTAGAACCAATAATCAATAAGTTGGGTGTAGGGGTGTGCTCTTGTCATCTCAGCACTGGGGGAGGCAGAAAAATAGGTGAAAGAAACTCTGGGGCTCACTGGCCAGTTAATCTAGCATACTTGGTGAGTTCCAGGCCAATGAAAGGCCCTCTCTCCAAAGGACGTGGGTGGTTGCTTAGGAATAACACCTGAGGTTGTCCTCTGGTTTCCATATGCACCCATGTTTGCATGTCCACTTGCACAGGTACACCCAGAGATCCTAGGCAACATAGACATAGACACAAAAGAAAGCGGGCCTCCTCTATGCCCACGGAAGATCCAGCTCTAGGGTCTTCCGTGAAAGGTGGGCAGGGTTCAGGCTTTGAATGGCCTGACCTTGAGGGGCTGCCTTGGAGCAAATCCAGTGAAAAGCTTTCTTTGTCCTTGAGGCTCAGAGAGGCTGGGATTTTGGCTATTTACTCTAAGAAGTCTCACCCAATGCCACAACCACCAATGCCACAGACAGTGAGAGCCTCAATCTGGCTTCTGGGCCAGAATCCTGCTCATGGTGAATTGATAAGGGTTAGCAATTCTCCAAACCTCAGGGCCAGAAGATAAATGGCATTAATTATGCTGTATGGCCCCAACCTGATTTATTTGTTGATCTAAAATTGAGACAGAGAGATAGAGAAAGAGAGAGACAGAGAGAGAATTCAGAGGGGAGAGGGAGAAACAGAGAGGTGGCAGGCAGCTGGAGAGGAAGAGGGATCAATAGATTCTACTGAGAAAATACAAAACCCTGGGAGGGAGGCCAATTCACTGCTAAATAATCCAGGGACAACCCAGTATTCTGGACATGAGGACTAGCAGCCTGGCTCCAGTTCCTGCTCTGCCACTTGTTACCTCTATGACTCTAGGCCAGTAAAGAACCTTCTTTGACCTACAGTGGCCTCAGCTCAGAAGTGAAGACAGTCAACATTTTTTAGTCCACAGGAGCACTGTAATGGTTCAATTAGCTAAGAATGCTAAAGGTGCTTTGAAACGGATTGCAGAGGGAAGGAGACCCATCATGTGAGAAATGCAAGTCCACAGGGCACGATTATCATACTATTTCCTTTGCCAGGAGAGTCTCCTCCTTCAGGTGTCAGCTACAAAGTTTGGTCTTTGGAGAAGCTTTCTTTGGTCTGTCGCCTCTGTGACTCTAGTACTGCTCCCAAAGAGCACTTGTCTCTCTGTAGTGTCTTCTATGACTTCACCACTTCCCTCCTCCACTTGAAATCCTCTAGGTTCAGGGACTCTCCCTCCCTATACCGAGCCTGGGGCTGATACTGACTTACTGCTTAATGAATGCCAAATGAGCCTGTGGCTCTGCTCCTCTGCAGCAGTCTCTGTATTCTTGACTTTGTTTCTTTGCTGCTAAGTGAAGATGGGGATGGTGATTCTGGTAGTAAAGACAGCTTATTTAGGGTCTTTCATGAATTTTTTATTTTTTGCACACATGTGTGTGGTATGTGTGTTTGTATGTGTATAGGTATATGTGTGTGCACATACATGTGTGTGGAGGCCAGAGAATAGCCTCAGATGGTATTGTCACACCATCCACCTCTTTTTGAGACAGGGTCTGTCAGAGGCCTGCAGCTTCCGGATTAGGCTAGGCTGGCCGGCCAGTGAACTCCAGGGATCCACCCATCCTTACCTTCCTGACACGGGCATCAGAGGCATGTGCAACCATGTTTGTGTTTTACATGGGCATTGGGGATCGAACTCAGATCCTTATACTGCTAAGTCAAACACCTTATTGGCTGAGCTATCTTCCCAGCCCCTGTATCCTTTTTATATGGATGCTTACATGTCGTTTTAGAAATGATCTGCTATTATCTCCAACTAAACAAGGGAGAAACTTATGCTCAAAAGTCAGGCACGTCAGGCTGGAGAGATTGTTCAATGACTAAGTGTGTTCAATTCCCTAATGCTCACCCAAAGCCAGATGCACAGAGTGGTGTATGGGTCTGGAGTCTGTAGTGGCAGGAGGCCCTGATGCACCCATTCTCTCTCTCTCTCTCTCTCTCTCTCTCTCTCTGTCTCTGTCTCTCTCTCAAATAATATTTTTTAAAAAGCGGGACACATGTTATACAGCTTGAATGGGTTAATCCGGTAATTGGAGCCAGATTAAGTTTACACTAGAAGCCAAGGCTCCAGTAGATCATAATACTGCCTGGATCCTTGGGGCATTTGGTAGCCAGGTGGAGGGGCTGAAAGTGATGGTGGAGATAGAGGTGATGATGGTGGTGGAAGTGGGGTGGTGGTCATGTTGGAGGTGATGGGGTGAAGGAGGGAAGGAGGGAGTAGTGGGGGAGGTGGAGATGGTCAGTATCTACATATTCCAGGCTCTTGGTGGGGGATGAGAGCTTACTTGGAGGAGAAAAGTGAAGGAAAGGAAAGTTAGTGGGAAGAAGGAGAGAGGGAGAGGATAATACATCTTGAGTGGAATGGGGCAAGTGTTTGGCATCAGTGGTCATTTGGGGCTGGGGAGCAGATGCTAACGTGAAGGTTTTGGCTCCTGCATCTATCATTGTCCCACTTCTCCTGCAAATCCATTATTAACTAGACAGACCATCTGGGGCTATTGAGGGCTACTGCCTGGCAAGCTCTCTCCAATGGGAATATCACTATGGGAGGCTCTCATACTGTGTAATACACACTTCTTCACTGAGCAGAAGCCAATATTGGAGTAATTGCCAACAATTTTATTAGAGGAGATGTCTGTGGGAGAAAAGCTGGGGAAGTCTAAAGAGCTCTTAAACCATGACATAACAGAAGAGAGAGGAAGGAAGGATGTGAGGAAATGTCTCGTCTACTGTGGGGTCTAAGGATAGTTTATCAGGGTCTTTGAGAAATCTTCAAGGAAGAGGTGATCAGGAGAGGAGACCCACATCACCCGGGATGGCATAAATCTGTGCCTTTGACAACTCAGTGACTGGCTGGGAAAATCATGTCTTCCAAACAAACATGAGAACACATTTTTGGGCACAGGAACAGGGCCTCCAGAACAGGGACACCTGCTGTCATCAGAGGTTTGTGAAGTGTACTCTCCGGGCCTCCACACACTCCCTTTCTGTTCCCCTCTCTTTAACCACTTTCAGGCAGCTCTGGTTCAGCCCAAACATGGATGGGACAGCTCACCTTCCATCCACAAGCATGTAGGACCTCAGCTCCTTAAGCTGTCCTCTGCTCCAGTACCTGCTCCACCCAAGTAGAAGCCATACCTTGCTCTTCACAGGCTGCACTGGCTGAGGGACTTGCTTTCTACATGAGAGCTGAGCCACACAGCAACTTCTTCAATGCACTCAGAGGGAGTTCATTACAGATTTCCCTACTTTCTTACAGGCCCAATGACCCTGTCACCCTCACTGGGACTTTAGTCCCAAAGTCCTAATCCTTTTACTCTATTGCTGGCCTGGTGTACATCTCATTTGAAAAGATATTTCTCTAATCTGACTTCCTGCACATGTTTGGACTCATTCTGGTACCTGCCTATTCTGAAGCATCTTCAAACACACAGACTAATGGAGAGAAATAGAGACATACAGGGCTGGGGAGGAATTCTAAGAAAGTATAGCTGTGTAGGAGGGGTGTGTGTGTGTGTGTGTGTGCGCGCGCGTGCATGTGGACATCAGAGGACAACTTCAAGTGTCGTTATTCAGGAGTCATCCACCTTTTTTTTTTTAATATATATTTATTGTCCATAATGTGTTACATTATTTAGTGGGCAAACCATGCGTTGTTATCCCGAATTCCCAATTCCCCCCCTCCCCATCCCTGATCAGTTGTATATCCTCCTCTGTGGGCTGTCTGTATTAGTCCTTGTGGCAAGGTATCCTGTATATCTTAGTACTCATCCCAGTCTTCCTGGCC
>PVHP010048197.1:0-12628 GCA_004024765.1 Zapus hudsonius | reverse complement strand
CGAAAAACCAAAAAAAAAAAAAAAAAATTCCAAATCCAGTTGTGGTGACACATATATGTAGTTTCAGCTCCTTGGGAAATCCGAGGCAGAAAGATCATAAAATCCAAACCAGCCTGAGCAACATGGCACATCCCTGTCTCAAAAAGAAGAAAACAGACAAGTAAATAAATCTCACATATCAAGAAATGTGTAGCTCTCCATTACTCTTTTTGGAGAATGTGACTTTGGGGGGGGGGATGCACAGGTGGCCAGCTTTGTGTGGTAGCATGCACCGTTTGGTTACAGAGGCAGCTGTAGGTTTGAATGTCCCTGGCAGCCTGAAGCCCTCAGCAGTCCCCTGGGTCAGACTCCAGCCACACCTGGATGAGGTCACACTCTTACTTAAACCTTCCTCCTCCTCTACCGAGGACGGCACACAGTGATGGAATTATGAACTTGAGGACATAGTGAGAAAAGAGCCTTCGCTCAGCTTTTTGACATTGGGGTGATGGTGCAGAACTGTGGCATGGTGAAACCCACCCACGCTGGCCCTGCAGAACCGGACTTCCCTCCCACGGGGGCCACACAGATACATGGGACTTGGCTAACGGGCAGGTTGAGTGTAGTGCCACACGCCAGGGACATGTTCTGGTCTGTTAGCTTGTGGTAAGTATTGTGCCTCTCTTGGTCTTAGTTTAGTCTTAGGAGCGAGAAAAACAGCCCTTCCGCTGCGTAATTTCACAAAGACAGCAGAGGCTCCTGTGAACAGCAACAGCTAGGTTGTCAGAGGAAAGTCCCATTTTCTTAGGGTCTAGGATGCAGAAATCAATCCAGGGAGCTCTTAGACTCACTCACGAAGCCCATCACTAACAAAGCTGATGCCCTCTCTAGAGTCAGCCCGCATTGTGTGACTTGTTTCTGTGTGCTCAGAAAAAAAATCCTCTCCTTACTTTAATTTCTATGAATCTTCATTTTTGAAATTATGTAGAAAGTCCTTTGGGGCAAAAGCTTTCTTTTTCATCTTTAGATGGCCTCAGTTTAAGTTGTATTACAACCAAGGGAAGGTATCTCAGTAATCTCTACCCCAATCAACCCCAGGTCGAGTCTCGCTCTAGCCCAGGCTGACCTGGAATTCACTATGTAGCCTCAGATTGGCCTTGAACTCATGGCCATCCTCCGACCTCTGTCTCCTGAGTGCTGGGATTAAAGGCCTACGTCCTAGGTATAGTATCACGACTTACGGTAAAGCAGCAGAATTTTGAAAGCCACTTAAACAGCCTAAAAGGAAAATAATTTAATAGTAGTAGAATGTCTGCATAGCAAGCAGTAAACACCCTTGTGGAGAATAGTCAACGACCCAGGGCAATGTTCAGAATATAATGTGTATTTTCTGCATGCGCATGGTTTTACTACAGTGTGTCATTATTCTCTTGTTATATTAACCTCCTGGCCCACCCATACTCACTCGCAAATAAATAAAAATATTTTTTAAAGAGTCCCATGGAGCAGCCACAATAGCATTTTATTTATTCTTTTTCTTTTGGGATGGTTTTTTTGTTTGTTTGTTTGTTTTTGTTTTTGGTTGGTTGGTTTGTGTGGTTTTTTGTTTTGTTTTGTTTTTCGAGGTAGGGTCTCCCTCTAGCCCAGGCTGACCTGGAATCCACTGTGTAGTCTCAGGCTGGCCTCAGACTCACAGTGATCCTCCTACCTCTGTTTCCCGAGTGCTGGGATTAAAGGTGTGTGCCACCACGCCCATCTCTTTTTGGATTTTTGAGACAGATTATCTGGTAGCCCAGGATAGCCTAGAATTTACTTATAGGCAGTGATGTCTTTGAACTCCTGATATCCTGCCTCCACATTCCAAGCGCTGCTGGAATTCCATTCCGGAGAGCCACTACACCCTGCTTGTTACCTTCCTACATATTGAGAAATTAAGCTGAGTCACTAGGACCCTCTTTTCTCTGTGTTCTTTGCTTGGCTCTGACACGCTTCTAGTCATCAGCTCTTCCTTGGTAACATGATGGGCACCTTCGTCGCCACAAGCAGTCAGCCTTAGACTCGCACTGTGGCTCATCAGCATTGTGATTACCCACGCCCAGGGCAGTCCTTGCGCATGTCTGAGCTCGAGAAGGCTGAAGCTCTTAGTGATCCTCTCTGGAACCTACAGGGCAAAGTTCTTTCCTGGCTGCTGGGCTTTGAGAACCACGTGGCTAGTCACCCTGTCAAGGTGAGTTTTACCAGCCTCTGGGTCTGTAAAATCCTAAATCTGGGTGAGAAACACCAGTAGAGTGATCTTGGGTCCCCATCTGAGTGCGCGGGAGTTGCACGCACCTGGCTGGCCAGCAGGCGGGCAGAGAGCAGCTTTGATCTGTCAGTTGGTTTCAGGTCACTTTCACTTTCCTCAGTCCTGGTCCTGCCCGGCGCCTCCTGCGCTGCAGGCACAGTGCATGTTTGGTTGGTGTTTTTGAGTCAAGGTCTGGCCATGCAGCCTAGGCTGGCCTCCCGATCCTTGATTCTCCTGCCTCCGCCTACCAAGTGCCCAGGGTTTTGGGTGCCTTTGCAGTGGCGGTCACTCAGTGCTTCTCAGCTCATCAGCTTCACAAAAGGCCTGAAGCTGGTTGTCGCGGTCACTGGAGTGACATTCCAGTGTTTGCAGCAGGCGTGGTGAGTACTGCTCAGAGGAAGTCCAGGACGACCCAGTCTGTCGGGTTTTCATTTCCCACACTACTCCTTTTGTAGGACATAAAGAGCTTAATGGGACAGGGTTTTAAAAAATTATTTATTTGCGAGGAGAAAGTATGGACAGGGCCTCCTGCTGCTGCGAACCAACTCGCACGCTTTGGGTGTCTGACTTTATGGGGGGGCTGGGGAATTGAACCTGAGCTGGCAGGCTTTGCAAGCAAGCCATGTCCCCAGCCTGAAAGCATACCAAGGGCCTCTTACCAGGCTGGAGCTGTAACCACTGGGCTACAACTCCAGCAGGGGAAAGGTTTCCTCATTGTGGTTTTTCTAGTCCCCAGGCACTTGCTCTGGAGTGCTTGGGGGAAGGGACTTCTTTGTCTTTCCTTTTTTATACCTGCAGGATTAACCTGGAATTTGAGAGCCCTCTGCCCCAGACTCCTGAATAGCTGGGATTATATGAAGTGATTTTGAATGCAGGAAAGTAAATACTAAAATGTATTTCTTGTTAATTTTTGTTATTTGAACTTTTCCAGAAAACAAATTGGATTCATTGGGTTTTAGAGAGATTATGTAGAGGAGCAGTTTCTAAGTAATCATTTATTTTTCATCAAAATTAAGTATTCCCAAAATAAAAATTTCTGTGTCAGTATTTTAACAATGAGATTTTTTATTTTTTTTAATTTATTTATTTTTTGGTTTTTCGAGGTAGGGTCTCCCTCTAGTCCAAGCTGACCTGGAATTCACTATGTAGTCTCAGGGTGGCCTTGAACGCACAGCAATCCTCCTACCTCTGCCTCCTGAGTGCTGGGATTAAAGGTGTGTGCCACCACGCCCGGCGAGATTTTTTTTATTTTTAAAACATATTTAATTACTTGTTTGTTTATTTACAAGCAGAGAGAGATATTGAAGAGAGACAGAGAGAATGGGCACACCAGAGCCTCCAGATGCATGCGCCACTTTGTGCATCTGGCTTTTACCTGGGTCCTGGGGAATCAAACCCTGGTTGTTGGGCTTTGCAGGCAAGAGCCTAAACTGCTGAGCCATCTCTCCAGCCCAGCCAGTCTTCATTTTTAGAAATAAATTTCTCAGTGAGTCATGTCTGAATTTGTTATACATAGGTGCTTTGCACATTTTTTAAATTTTATTTATTTATATATTTATTGTTTTGAGGTAGGGTCTCACTCCAGCCCAGGCTGACCTGGAAATCACTCTGTAGTCTCAGGCTGGCCTCAAACTCACAGTGATCCTCCTACCTCTGCCTCCCGAGTGCTGGGATTAAAGGCGTGCGCCACCATGCCCGGCTTCCTTTTTAAATTTTTTGAGATGGACATAGTCATGTAAACCTGTAATCTCAGCACTATGGAGGCTGAGACAGAGATTCATCCTTTCAAGACCAGTCCTGACTGTACAGGGAGACCCTATCCTGACTCGGGATTTCATGTGGCCTAGACTGGCCTCCAACTCTAGATATATAGCCAAGAATGACCTTGAACTTCTGATCCTCCTGGCTCTGAGTTATGAGGTGGTGGGCCTGTGCCACCACACCCAGCTTGTCAAGACCTGTTTTATACAACCATCCAAACAACAGTAAGACAAATTAATAGTGTGGTACCACAAACCTTCATTCTGGCTCCTTTGCAACTTGCATGTCTCTTGCTGCATTAGGTATTTTCTCACACCACGGCAAAATCTGAACTTTCCAAATGGTATGGTGGGCACGTTATGAGACATGTGGTTCAGCATCTGTAAAATGCCTGACAATTCTTTGTGGTTTTTTAAATTCTATCAGTCCTCTGCAGAAGAGGATGTATTGTTTTGTTTACAATTCAAGAGAGACAGGCACAGAGAGAGAGAGAGAGAGAGAGAGAGAGAGAGAGAGAGAGAGAGAGAGAGAAGTGTGCCAGGGTCTCTGCCACTTCAAATGAACTCCAGACACATGTGCCACTTTGTACATCTGGCTTTATGTGGCACTGAAGAACTGAACCTGGGCCATCAGGCTTTGTAAGCAAGTACCTTTAACCACTGAGCCATCTCTCCAGAAGGCAAAGAGTCCACTGATGGAGTCCTTTCTTTGTCCCCATCCCATCAGGTCAGCACTCCCTAGACTTCAGTGCTCGTTCCCAGGTGTCTCAGTTCCTTTAAGTGTGTGTTTGGTGACTTGTGTCTCTCTGTTAGCAATACATAGGGCAGAAATATTAGCGTCAGAAAATGAAAAGTGCTAGGAAAGGAATAGATGTTGTCTGTCTGCTATTATTGTTTTACTAAATTGAACATATTCCAGAAGCACGCCTTTAATCCCAGCACTCTGGAGGCAGAGGTAGGAGGATTGCTGTGAGTTCAAGGCCACCCTGAGACTACATAGTGAATTCCAGGTCAGCCTGGGCTAGAGGGAGACCCTACCTTGAAAAACAAAACAAAACAAAAGTTCAATCAAACTTTTGGGAGTTGGGTTATGAAAGAGGGCATGGAATCTATTCTGGCTTCTGGGGTGACGTAAATGTTAGCCACGCTATGCCTCTGCCTCACACCTGTCTTGTATTACAGTAAGTCCTGAGATGCCAAGTAACCAGGGGAAGAATTTAGAAAGTAAAAGGCAGGCTGGGCGTGGTGGCGCACGCCTTTAATCCCAGCACTCCGGAGGCAGAGGTAGGAGGATTGCCGTGAGTTCAGGGCCATCCTGAGACTACATAGTGAATTCCAGGTCAGCCTGAACTAGAGCGAGACCCTACCTCAAAAAAAAAAAAAAAAGAAAGTGAAAGGCAGACCTTTGCCCTTCTGAGAAAGGAGAGTTCTTTCCAATGGGTTTCCAGTGGGTTGTGCTACTTTGATGCTTTTTTCGTGTGTGTCTAGATGTAGCACGTACATATGGAAGCCAGAGCCCAGGTCAAGTGTCTTCCTCCATCACTGTCCTCTTTACAGAGGCACGGCCTCTCATTTGACCCCAGAGCTCACCAGTTTCGCTATCTACCTACCTAGTTTATCTTGGAGATCCTCCTGTCTCCATTCCCCAAATGTTGGGATGACAGGCAGCCACCTTGCTCCCTGGGGACTCTGCACACGGGTATAGCAGCCACTTTGTCCACTGAGCCATTTCCCTTTGGGGGGGTGTACATGATGTGTGCATGCTTGTTCATATGTATGGGTACAGTTGGCATGTGTGCAGTTAGAGGACCACTTTGGTAAGCAGAGAGAGAGGAGAGAGAGAGTGGGCATACCAGGACTTTCGTCACTGCAAACAAACTCCACATGCATGCCCCACTTTGTGCATCTGTCTTAATGTGGGTACTGGGGAATCAAACCAGCATTGCTTTGCAGGCAAGTGCTTTAACTGCTGAGCCATCTCTCCAGCCTCTGACCTTTATTTGAGGCAGGGTCTCTATTTATTTATTTATTTATTTATTTATTTATTTATTTATTTATTTATTTATTTATTTATTTATTTATTTAGAAAGGCAGAGAGAGAAGATGGGCACGCCAGGGCCTCCAGCCACTGCAAATGAACTCCAGATGCGCCACCTTGTGCATCCAGCTTTACATGAGTACTAGGGAATCAAACGTGGGTCTTTCTGCTTTGCAGGCAAACGTCTTAACCCCTAATTCATCTCTCAAATCCGGGGTCTCTTGTTCACTGCTATACTCACCAGCTAGCTGACCATAAGCTTCTGGATCTCTCTTCTTCCCGTAAGCGTACAGAGATTCCAGGTGCTGGTGCTGCAGTTGCTGAGTTTACAGGGGTTCTGGAAATCCAAACTCAGGTACTCACACTTGAAGGACAAGCACTTTATCCACCGAGTCCTCTCCCGAGCCCACAGCTGGACGTGGTGCATGCCTGTAATCGCAGTTTTCAGGAGGCTGAGACAGAAGAATTATTCCGAGTTCAAGGCCCGTCTAGATTACACAGTGAGATCTTGTCTTTAAAAGGGGGGTGGGGTGGAGTTGTTGCTCACTGATAGAGCACTTGCTTAGTGTGTGCAAAACCCTGGGTTCAATCCCAGTACTGTAAAACAACCTAAAAGAGAGAGAGAGAGAGAACAGAAAATGCCTATGGTAGAAAAAGAAGTGTTCCAGGGGCTGGAGAGATGGCTCAGCGGTTAAGGCACTTGCTTCCAGTGCCTAAGGCCCTGGGTTCAATTCCCCAGGACCCATATAAGCCAGACCCACAAGGTGGTGGCCCTGGTGTGCGCTCGCTCTCTCTCTCTCTCTCTCTCTCTCTCTCTCTCTCTCTCTCTCTCTCTCTCTCTCTCTCTCTGCTTGAAAATGAATAAATAAAATTAAAAAAAAAAAAAGAAAGAAAAAGAAGTGTTCCAAATGGAACCTGCCAGAGGGAATGCCAAAGGGATTCTGTGTCAACCACACATCTCTACCTAGAAATTCATTTTCCAGGTCTTTATTTTCCAAAACTCTAGGAGGCTCTTTACTTTTGCAGTGTAAGGGGTCTTTATTTCAGGTGACAAGTACGGATTTGACATTCACCCTGGTTGTGAATACCTTTGCATGGCTCTGTCCCCACATGATATGCAGTGGTAACATCCAACTTGTCAGAGATTCAGAGCTGGAACAACACGTGCAGTTGTGGTCTAGCCCCGGCTACCAGGAGCTCACAGTGGCAGCATCAGTAGGATGGAGCATGTACGTGCACAGAGCCCAAGCAGAAAGGGAGCGGTCCCTGGGGACCTGGGCATCTTTCATATGTGCGCCTGACCTCATCTGGTGATCTCCTGACAAATTTTTAGGGGATTTAAATTTTTTTATTATTTGCAATCAGAGATCAAAGAGAGACAAAGTGAATGGGCGCACCAGGGCCTCCAGCCACTGCAAACAAACTCCAGATGCATGCGCCACTTTGTGCATCTGGCTTTACGTGGGTACTGGGGAATCAAACCCCACTCGTTAGGTTTTGCAGACAAGCACCTTAACTGCTGAGCCATCTCTCTGGCCCTCGGGTGATTTATTTTTTAAATGTGTGTGTAAAATAAGCATTCTGTGTTTCTGTTCTGGAAAGGATAGGATAATATGTGGGAGAGAGTTGGAAAATGTGTTTATATTTTTTGTTATTTTTTTAATATTTTATTTATTTGAGAGAGAGAAAGAGGCAGATAGAGCGAGAGAGAATGAGTGCACCAGGACCTCCAGCCATTGCAAATGAACTCCAGACACACGTGCCACCTTGTATATCTGGCTTTACGTGGGTGCTTGGGAATCAAACTCAGGTCCTAATGCTTTGCAGGTAAATGCCTTAACCATTGAGCCCATTGTCATTGTTATTTTAAGGGAAGTCATTTTCATCCTGAGTTTTGTCTGGCTCTACAATATGCCTCAAATGCTTGTCAGCACTTCACTTAAGCAATAAAAATCAAAGTTGAAGGATGTTTGTTATCTTAGCACACACTTAAGGTTCAGTCTAACTTAGTTTTCAGTAGAAAAGAAGCCTGTTTTGTAAGAGCAGAGTATGCCGGTTGTGGTGGCACACGCCGGTAGGATATTGCTGAAGAGGCGGAGGCAGGAGGATCATGGAAGAGCAGAGCATATCTGTTGTTAGAGGTTGTTAGCCTTAGCTTTGAAGCGCCTCGGTGAGCGGTTCACCCGCTGTCCGGCTGCTTTATTCCCAGCGCTCGCAGGTCCCTCCCCTTCTGCTTCTTTTTGGAGTCTTATTTTTAATAACACTTTCCCTTCTTGGCTTGCATGACATTTTTTTTTTCTTTCTTTTCCTTTCTTTTTGCCGTTTGCAAAGACTCTTGGGAGGATTTGACAGATATGGTGGAGCAAATGCGCGATGATACAGAAGGTGCGTGCCACGCCTGTGTCTCTCAGCCCTTCCTTCCTTTCTTTTCCCTTCCTTTTCTTCTGATCACCTTTTCATTGTTTCCCATACAAAGACGTGTCAGAGTTGGGGTGTATTTTTCATGCAATAACTAAGAAATCTCTGCTTATAGTTCTAAGTGAAATAGCATTAATGTATTCTTACATGTCCCTTAAAGTGTTTGTTAAATAACATATTTAAGAGGGGTGTTATTTTGGGGGAAAAAAGAGATATTATTAGATTACAGCAAATTTTTCTGTGGCACTGTATTTATCATATATATATGTGTGTGTGTGTGATTTCACATCAATCAAAAACAGACCCCGGGAAGGTGAAGTATTTGCTCTGGACTGTTGCCCTGATTCTCAGGGTCATTTTCCTCTCTGGGAGGATGACCCTGAGAAGTAGCGTGTATGTGCTAATGTGTGAATGCTCCTTGCACCTGTCCGCTTCCCTCTTTAATCATAGCACCTGACAGTAGACAGCTCAGAGTGAATTATGTGTTTTATTCTAAAAAATGGAAGCATTCGGGTTCCGCTCCTTTTTCCTCTATTGCTTGATATGCGCTCACGTTGCCCAGGCAGCTAAAGGATCTCCAAAGCATGGCCGGCCTCTGCCTGCGCATCAACCACCTGCTCAGAGCCCATGCCCCTCTCCTGCCTCTTTGCCCAGTGTTAAGAGCCCCACAGGGCTCTGCCCACATTCATGTGCACCCCTCGTCCCCAGCAGAGCTCAATTTGAGGGCTTCTCACTTGGTCCCTGATTCTTGTGTGTTTAATGAAAACTCCCCAGGAGCGGATCTTGTCTGTTAGTCCTGACATGTTCAATGTGTGGTCTCACCAAACAAAACCAGGCAGGTTGTGATGGCCAACAGTGTCTTTTCCTGTCCTCTGAGTGAATATTGTTTCCAAGTTTTATTTCTTTTTCTTGGTTGGTTTGTTTGTTTGTTTGTTTCAAGGTAGGGTCTCACTCTAGTCCCGGCTGACCTAGAACTCTGTGGGCCCAGGCTGGCCTTGAAGTCTCAGTGGTCCTCCTGCCTCTGCCTCCCCAGTGCTTGTAATTAAAGGTGTATGCCACCATGCCTGGCCCAAGTTCCATTTCCTTTTCTGTGGTCATACTATTGTTATGTCATACTTGATTCTACTCTTCACAGACATGATTACATGTAACTGAGTGAAGAAACAAATTGGTACTCTTTTTAGTTGACGACAATCACAGACAAGATCATGCATGACCTCTGTGTGATTATTTTGTGTTTACTGTTGCTGTTTTTATTATCTCTTGGGTACCAACAGGTTTAGGGTTTAATTCCTTTAACAGACTAAATACTAAGGAAAACGGTACACCAACTTCAGTGGAATAAATTGAACTTAGATGATGTTTTCTACTCTAGCCTTGGCTGACCTGGAGCTCTATAACCTTGAACTAAAGGTGTTCCTCCTAATACAGCCTGGGATTACAGTGCTGGGATGACAGATGTGAACCGCACACCTGGTTCTAAGCACCTGGTGGTGTCCTCACTCCTGAGGTTCCCGAGGCATTTCTGGGTGGTGTTCTGTGGCATGGAGTCATCAGGTAAAGGTACCTGAGAACTTTCCAGAACTGGAATCATCTTGTAATAGGAGACCCTGCGGGAAAGACTTCAGAATGTCTGCCCAGAGCACTTCTCACAAGCTTAGATCATAAACTTGGAAGAAATGCCACCTCGCCACGAATGAGTAAGATGGTTCTAGAAAGTTGAAACTCCAGTGCAGGCTTTGTTGGTCACGGCTGGAGAATTTGAAGCTGGAAGAAGACAGCATTCAGTTCTCCTGGGAAGGTGGCAGCTAAGCCTTCACCTGATGCCGGGAAAAGAACTTTCTTTTTAGTTTTAATCATGGAAACTCTTGCCAGGCGTGGTGGCGCACGCCTTTAATCCCAGCACTTGGGAGGCAGAGGTAGGAGGATTGCCTTGAGTTCAAGGCCACCCTGAGACTAGACTACATAGTGAATTCCAGGTCAGCTCTCTGGACTAGAGCGAGACCCTACCTCGAAAAACCAAAAAAAAAAAAAACATGAAACTCTTGTAAGTCTGGAAAGTAAAAAAAAAAAAAGTGTGATGAACTCTGTCTCCTAACCTAGCTTCAGTGATTATCCATATTTACCAATCTTATTTCATCTGAAGTCTCATAGCTTTGTGGAGCATTTCCAAGCAAGCTCCAAGCACTGAGCCAAGCATGGTGGCCTTGAGAGGCTGAGGCAGGAGGATTACTGTGAGTTCTGCCTGGACTGTAGTGAAACTCTGCCTCATAAAAACAAAAATCAGTCAATTTTTTTGAGGTAGGGTCTCACTCTAGCCCAGGCTAACCTGGAATTCACGATGTCTCAGGGTGGCCTCAAACTCACAGTCATCCTGCCTCTGCCTCCCCAATGCTGGGATTAAATGAGTGTGCCATCACGCCCAGCAAATAAAAATTTTTAAAGCACTTTATTTATTTGCACGGGAAGAGAGAGAGAGAGAGAGAGAGAGAGAGAGAGAGAGAGAGAGAGAGAGAGAGAGAGAAAGCTTGAGCATGCCAGGCCTCCAACCACTGCAAATGAACTACTTCCATTGCATGCACCACTTTGTGCATCGGGCATCACGTGGGCACTGAAGACTCAAACCCAGCTCGTTAGCATTGCAGGCAAGCGCCTTCACTACTGGGCCGTCTCTCCATCCCCAGTAATACTGTTTTTAATCTCCAGCCATAACACCTGTAACGAGTTCAGTATCACACCTATTTATTTACATTTAACAACTTTTGTAAAATGTCTAATCATATTCAAGCCCATTTTTAGAGCCTGTTGATTCTCTCCAATGTCTTTCAGTTGGTCTTGGTCAGGATCCATACAAGTCTCTTGACTCTCACTGTTACAACAGCAGCTTTGAGATGCAGTTCATATATAAAGGTGTCATTGACCATAAAAAGACCATTTGAAGGGGACACACCCATGGTTGTTATATATTCCCAAAGCTGGGTGCTTCTTCACCACGAGCCAATCCATGCCCACTAGCCGCTTCCCCCCCCCAAAAAAAAGCCCCCGACAACCACTACTTCTTATCTCTGTACCATCGCCTGTTCTGGACAGGCCAAACAAAATCGTGGAATATGTGGCCTTTTGTTCTTGGCTTCCTTCACTTGGCATGTGTTCAAAGTTCATCTGTGTCGTACTGTGTGTCAGAACATCATCCCCGTGACAGCCAGAGTACTGTTGTGTGGACAAAGCACATTTTTCTGTCTGTTGTCAGTTAGCTAATTAGATATTAGCTAATTATGAGAAGTGCTCATGTGACCATGCAGATCCAAGTGAATATATTTTTCATGTTGGGAAAACATCTGAGAGCGGAATTCTAGATACAGTTTCACTGTTTGCAAAGCTGTCATTGGACCTTCCTACTGGCAGTGTACAGAGTCTGATTTCTCTCTTCCTCATTCAGTTTCCTTTTTACAAACTATTATTATGGCCCTCCCTCCTCTCATTGTGGTTTTGGTTTGCATTTCCCAAATGAGTACCTTTTCATGTAATCCCTGGCTGCTTGTGTACCTTCACTGGAGAAATAACTATTTAAGTTCTTTTTTTTTTTTTTTTTTCGAGGTAGGGTCTCGCTCTAGCCCAGGCTGACCTGGAATTCACTATGTAGTCTCAGGGTGGCCTTGAACTCATCGTGATCCTCCTACCTCTGCCTCCCGAGTGCTGGGATTAAAGACGTGCACCACCACGCCCGGCTTTTGTTTTTTTTTTTTTTTTTTTTTATGGAGTTTTTCGTCTTGTTGTCAGGGGTGTGTAAGTATCTATCATACCATAGTATCATACGATTGTATGATACTTACAGCCTGAAACCCTGACTTGGTGTTAGGTCTGCTAGTTTAGCCTTAAAAATATGGGAAATTTATATTTGATTCCATCGAATGGGCATATTTTGTTATTATAAAACATTTAAATTATTTGCCCTGGAATAAAAGAGAGCTTTCCCAAAGTGGATGTGTTTGTCCTGAACTTGTGTCTTTTCACGGTGGGTGGCCTTCTGCTCTCCTGGAGTCTTTCCTAACCCAGCTTAATGAGTAACAAGTACTCAGTGGCTTATTTAGGTCTATTGCCTCTGCGTTCAGAGCATCAAACACACGATCTAACATACACTAGATGCTC